>MU253881.1:0-59715 GCA_019669825.1 Calycina marina | reverse complement strand
AGACTGTAGTGTAATACTTCGAGTCTGTAATCCAATCTGCAAGCTTCTTAGCACCAGTTGCGGTGCCCAAGAGCCAAGGAATCGCTTCTGAAGCAAATCTTCTGTTCGTAAGCTTGCGGGCGGTGTTAAGCTTACAGTAATAGAAGTGCAAAGGGGTCTTGGACCGTCCGCATGAGCAGTTACGGGTGTAATCGCTATGTTGGAAACGCTCGTGGTACGCTGTGAAATCGCCGTGCTGTGTGCGGCTGTCCAATCATGCACACCTAGCCATATCCTTATATACCCAATCCCATCACGTGCGCCCTCCAAATACCAACGAACTCGGCGTAAAATTCGCACTCGTCCCCGTAAACGCAGCAATCGTGCCCAAAATCGCAATCTTGCGATCGCCATTATACCTAACCTGATACGTGCCCGCGTTCACCATCAAATCACTCGTCCCCGTCTCCCAACTCACCGTAACCTGGCTGGTCCCGGAGATGCTACCGCTCGCACCCACGTGTAGGCGAGACTCCAATCGCCATCGTCGCAAATCTGAACCCATTTATTATTAACAAGCTGGCCTACGACAGTGAAGGTGCCTTCGAGACGTAGATTGTTGCGTGGTTGGCGCCGATCTTGTAGGATGCCGCGGGCTGCGTGAGTACATCTCCCATACTATGGCCTGATGGCGGATTGTCCCATGCAACGCCGGTGTTGATAGAGATGCTGTTGTCGCGGTTATATGGGGGAAGGGGACCCGTGGTTGCGACGCTGGTGTTGGAGGCCACGAGAAAGCCGATGTTTGACACGGAGAGGTGGATGTAGGCGTGTAGCTCGCTAGGACCGTAGAGAGTGGAAGCACCTTCATATCGCTGAATTTCGTACTACCCGTGGGTTGCGACATAGTGGGCATAGGTGTTTGCTGGACCAACGAGGACCACCTTTGGTGTCGTCGTGGTGATCTTGTTAGCAATTGCAGCTGCTGCGATAGCTGTTCTCCAACGGCGCCCAGACATTGGAATATTCTTATAAATGCAAGAGCTTTATGGATAGAGGGACTTACTAGTAGTAGCCTCAGAAAGTGATACTATGATAATAAATTGTCCAACACGGAGCCTTTGTACATCAATGATATCTGGAGACCACGCAGAAGGATTGTTCACCGTGCCCACACTTAGCAAGATAGGCTCTGGAGACTGGCATGCAACCTTTGAAATAGAAGTGCCAGTATGATCAAGAGCAGAGAGACAGTAATGTTGGGTGCCACTTACCTGCTGTGCCGTAGGAACTGAGAGAACGCCGGAGACTAGTGCCCAGAAGGGGTTCTGAGCATTGGTATTAGGATCATTCTGTGTAAAATCTGCGAAACCGGGACCGTCAGTAGTTCCCCCAGCAAACGAGTAGTCAAGTGCCGCTGAGCATGTCTGCACGACAGTTCCGTTCGCAAGTGGGAAACTGTAAACGTCGTGTCATTAAATGCGTGAAATGCTTTGACGCTTGTTTCTGTTAAAGGAATCGCTACGGCGTCAAAATTGTTCTCAGGGAAAGATCAATGTCGATAGAAATGAATGGCATTTGGGGAGGACATACGTAGAGCCTCAAGGCTGTGGCATAGACTCTCCGGCCCATCTCGTGACAAATGGATACTCCCAGATCACGGGCTTGGAAGGCAGGACCTATTCATTCTTACCTTGCAATCCTTTACTAGGTTGGGATTACCATACCTCTTCCACGGCTACCTCGAAATTAGCAGGGCACATTGGGTACGATGGAAGTCAACTTACCAAGTTTGAGATGTGCCAGCAGTGTAGCTGGTCTCTCCGCATATGCTGTCAGATAGCTTGCACATATGCCCAGAGCCGTCATCGCAGTATGCGCCTAGGACATTCGTGGAAGTGCCACCAACGCTAAACTGAGAGATTGCTGCTACGAAATTTGAGTTAACTGCTGCTTGTGATCTCTCGAACAAGTAGTACGCAACACCCTTGTTATCACTGCTACGCAAGATTAATGAGGAGATCAATCAGTCAGTCAAACATGTTTACTCGGAAACGTGCGTATTGTTATTAAGCATATTTCTACCATAAATGGAGTGCCATGCTAGAACTCCAAGATTGAGGCCGTCCGAGTTCCGCTTGAATCGAAGCATGGTAATGGCCTTGTCCGTATCATATTCATACTGAGCTCGTTTGGCAGCTGGATTTGCCAGGTATGCAAACCCACTTCGGTTGATGTTTACATCATTGATGTTTGTTTCTGCGAAAGAAAGTGTACCAAGAGCTAGAGACTCATGGGCGCGCTGAATCGAAAGCACTACTCCAGTGACTATAGCTTGGTAAGACTGTTTGTCAAATCCCAAACTGGTAGTTTGAGGAAGTAGATATTTCAACCCTGCACTTGTAATCCAGTGTGCATACCCCTGTGTCCTTCGAGGCTGGCTTAAATGCACCGGGTCCAGAATAAGAGTGAGTATCCGTCAAAGCAATATTGCTGGAAGTATACATGGCATAACCTGAGCCCAGCGCAGCAACTCCTTCAAGTGCACCATTTAGTACAGCTGTGTCACCACTCGCCGTGTCTAACACAAGACATACCCAGCGGTTGTTCACGTTGGGAGCATCCCCGACAATGAAGGCACGAGAATAAATCCTCCGGTATCTGCGGTGTCCAAAAACATCTGCACACAAACCTGTTCGCGGTTCCATCTTCGTTGTCACGGGTGGAAATATTTCATAATTTCCCATCTTATAGAAGAGGCTCCATGTGTGCAAGCGCCGGTAGCAAGTATCAAGGGAGAAAGCCATTATAGCCTCCTGGTAGTGTCGGCCTCGGCTATAGCGCATGAGTAAGAAAGTTTCAAAAAAAAACTTTCTGTCAAGCTCTATGTTGCTGCTGTTCTCGTTCTCCCTCTCGCCGCCGCTGTCGTCCAGTCTCGCAACGCTCTTTCGAACCTCATACTGTCCATGACTGCCAGTTGTCACCTACCCGCCGTCTTCGTCCTTCTAGATATCATCCACCGCACCTGCCTGATACCCATTCCACCACATCCGCATTTCCATGCTATCAAGTCCACCGTCAACAACGAGACTCAACCACAAGAATCCAAAGCAAATCGTGGTGCGACCCAAAGCCATAACAACCCCCGTCGCAGTTGCACCAAAGACAGAAATTTCTCTTCCCATCTCCATCTCACAACAAAGCAGCTATCCCATAGCCATCGCTCAGTACCAATCAACTTACTTAAATGACACCATCACAAAAGTTTAGCAAAATTTAACAACTATAATCAGCGACGAGCGAGGGATTTCGTAGGCCTTCAATTTCAGCGGCCGGCGGAACGAACTTTAAAAACCTGACCGACTTCCCAAGGCTTTTTAAACAGTCCCCCATATTCAAGAGCGACTGGATTTTTTGATTACGGCTTTTGTTTTTCTCGTCGATAGGGATCTTTTTGGCTCTTCTTGCCTAGGCTACGTTGTCGCGCAGTGTTGTTATTGTAAGTGTGCTGTTTTGATTGCTGTTTTAGATGAGGAGAGTATCCAGGTCTCAAACGCACACTTGTACTGGACAGTAGCAGGAAGACTCCCACATACCTATGCATGCTGTAAAGCACAACGGGTGGTTTCTCGACTTTCGACTACTTCTGAAGGTTGAAATGAACAATTTTCCTGAGCTTTGGCGTCGACAATCCGCAATTAAAAGTTGAGTTGAGTTTGTTTTCGTTGAGACTGATGTTGCCATTGCCCGGCCAAAACCTGTCAGACCTTCCAACACCCATTACCCCAAAGGCCACAGCATGAAGCATCAATACACTCCAAGCAAGGGGCAGCACACCATGTAAGTAGCGATTTTCCGTCTTTCAACATCTGTTTCATCGACTAGGCGCTATGTTTTATGTCAGATTCACTTATCTGTGCAAGATCTCATCCATATCCAATAGAAGACATAGCTAAAGCTCCATCTACCGTCTCTTATAAACACCCAACATCCAACCCGCCCTCAAGATTGCCAACCCCCACGCCATCCCCAGACTATCCCACACCACATTCAGCTTACTCCCACCCACCTCCTGCCATCCAATCGCTACCTCTGCGACTCTGATTCCCGGGCTCGTCCTTGTTACCTGCTCATTGCCAATGCCATTCCCGTTTTCGAGACTGGAGATTTGTGGCGGCGCACTTTCGGCCAACATCAACATCTCGACATCGAATATCCAGCCGTCGGCGTGCATATACGGTATGATGTGCGGTAGTGCAGCGCGAGAGAAGAGCTTGAAGCCGCATTGAGTGTCACCGATTCGAGAGGTGGCGGGCGGTGTGAGGAGGCGGAGAAGGAGATGGAAGGAGTGCATTAGCGCGTTGCGGAGGACCGATCTCTGTTTGCTCGTTAGCTTCTACCTTATCCTCCCACTACACTTCGATTTGCAATTTCATCGTAAAAGAAACAGCTTGGAAGAGTAAAGTACCTTCACAACAGCCTCGGTGCCCACCATATGCGCACGGCTTCCAACCGCTATCCCTCGCTGCGCACCATCCTCCACAGCCCTACATCCCTCAACCAGCTTCCGCAGGTCCTCAAACCTCGACGCGCCATCCGCATCCGCAAACACAGCATACGCCCCCCTCACATGTCTAAACCCATGCGTAACTGCTCCTCCCTTCCCTCTATTCTTCGCAAGACTGCATACCCTCAGCACATCATGCAGGCCCTTCTTCCTCGCGAACTGCAACGCAACCTCCACCGTCTGATCGCGACTTCCATCATCCACAATCAGTATTTCGTAGCCTCCCAATCCCTTGCCCTTTTGTTTCAATGGCGTACGTCCGTATTCAGTGTCTAGCAACGCGACTGCTTCTTCCAGCATGGCTTCCAGCCGCTCTTCCTCGTTGTAGGCGGGTATCACGACGCTCATTCCCACCACTGGCGCCGAAATTTGCTCGGGACTGCCTTTACCGCTTCCGACGACGTGCAGGTCATTCCAGCCGTCGTACCAGCATGGCAGTGGTTTTGGGCTTTCCACGCCTGCGTGGGAGGTGGTGATGTATTGCTTCTCTGAGGGAAGGGGAGAGCGTGGTCGCGGAGCTAGAAGGTGAACTAGGAGGTATATCTGAAGTTGATTAAAAGGTGCCGAGATTGAGGGAGGGAAGGGCACGTACAAAAGCTACAAGGCCAATGAGGAGAGTGTTCAGGATGAGGAGGAGTGTCTGTGTGGGTGTTTCTGCAGCTGTATTGTATATTTTTGAGAGCAGCTCTTGAGCCATCTCAAGGAGGGTTGTCATGATGTGAGGAGGGCAGTCGATAGCTGAGGGCGTGGAAGACGTGGTGTTGCTCGCGGTATGGACATTGAGTGACAGCTAATAAGCTTGCTTCGTAGCTTGATACTCTATATTCATTGGTAATATGCCATGGAATATGAAGCTGACGGTGTAAAGAAAGAAGGGCTTGAGAACGGAAGTAAATTAAGTTAGCAGGAACTTTTGTCGTCGTCGTGTTGCGTGTCGTTGGTTGGATATCTGTCTTTTAGACGGGGCGGGGCTTCAATGCTTACGGTACCACCTGGTAACGGCGGGAGCGGGAAGTGTACTTGGGCTGAAACAAGTTTGAAATCGACATGATGTTTTAAAGCTTAACATTTATTCACAAGATATGCTCTCTTAATAATTTGAGAAAATTGGGATGGCTCCAATGTCATTGAGTCTACGTTGATACTGCTGTAGATGGTAACGCTATATCTATAATACAGTCCAAGCAGATCTGATATCCTTCAGCAGGAAAGGTCGCTTCAAGGATGTTTAGCCAGGAAAAGCCACCTCAGCAATGCAAAGCCATGCTATATCCCCTCATAATCATCGCAGCAAATCCACTTATACGTCTCCCACAACGCCCTCTTCCATACCAGTGCGCCATGTTCAGTAGTACCAACGTGTTATTCGGTCTCGAGGTTGCTTCTGTGCTTCTGTATTTTTCGTGCTGACTTAGAAGTCTCTTCAACTACAGTTTGCTTCTCCACCTTTTTCACCAACAAGCTTGATAGCAGGAGACAAGCTAATAGCGATTTTGTTGGTCTTGCCGATATGGCCAACACCTGTGTTTGCATTGCCAAATGTCTTTTTTCTTCTCAAAACACTGCTGTTGTTGGATGAAGCAGAGCTTGACGAGTTGCGACGTTTGTGTTGCAACAACTTTCCCAGCTCATCCTCATCGTCTTCTTCGCGCCGGCGTTTCTCTGATAGATTATCCAGAGGACTTGGTGCCCCCGATGATGTTGGAGTCATCAACACTTCTCCATCGGTCGAAATCGATTCTGGAGTGTTGCCATTGGATGGGAGAATGCCAGCCGACAGAACCGTCTCTATAGCATCGTTTTCTTCGTCCGAGTTATAGTCGACCAATGGCTTCGAAGCCGGGGATGCCCCATCCACCATGTTCCCGTTCAACAAGGAGGCAGGAATCTCGTCCTCATCATCCGAAGTATTGAAATAAGCCTCTTCCTCGTCATCAAGATCCTTGATCCCATTGTCCCATCTGCTGCCCCGGCCAGTTTCTGGCCTCTTCGGCGTGTCTTCCTCGGTATCCGGGAAGGATTCGGTCAAGCTTGTTTGGAACCCATTGGTCGCATCGTATTGAATAATCCAGTCATTGAACATCGAAACATAAGTGATTGATCTCAGCTTCTCACGATAGTCTGCAACCAAGTGACTTATGAGAGGTCTTATAGTTTCCTTCCGGATGAATTCGAAGAGCTCCAGGCAAGCTGAGTTCAGCAGACTGTCGCGACTCATGGTATCGGTCACAATGCTGAGGATTGGTCCGAAGAGATGTCCTTGCATCATTTCCTGGTTGTAGAATTCATCCTTTAGGCCAACCAGGTTACGGAAGAATTTCAGCGCAGCTTTTAACAGGTTAGTAAACGCATTGTAAGACGTGTTTAGGGCTACTCACTGAGCTTCAGGTACTTCTCTGGGCTTGCGAGAAGCTGAGCGATTCTCTGACCTAGTTTCTCCGAAAGCACAAAGTACTTGCTTCTATGTTGGTGTTGCCGTACGAAGAAACAAAGTATCTCAATGAGATAGATGAACAGAGATACCTCCTGGATACTGAAGTCAAGATTGCCCCGATCTTTCAAATCCACCAAAGGCTTGAACAGCTTCTTGGCAGACTCATCGTAGAAGTCTTTTACCAATCCCTCCTGCTCTGGATCTGCATACTGTGGCCTCATGCGACCACCCAATTCGCCTGCTTCCCGATTCAACTGGTTGCTACTTGGTCCGGGATCGAGAAGTACTTTGATCGCATCCGCGATATGCGCTTTGACACCAAGATCCGCCTCAACAAGTAAAAGGTCAATCAGAGAATCCGTCAATGGCACCTGCTTCTCGCTCATCTGCCTGAAAATTGTCTGTCGAATGACCTGAGGATCATGATCGATCATAGAAACCAATACATCAGTGGCTCCAACTCGGACTTCTACATCGTTGTGTCTCAACGCATATGTGATGACAGAGAGAAGCCCATGCCCCAGGAAATTGCTGTACAGCTGATTTCTGCCAGCAGGTTGAAGATTCTTTGCGATAGCACAACATTGCTGGATAAACAGCACCGCTTCCTTTTTGCGATCCTGGTTCGCTTCCTGTTGTCCAAAAATGCCGAACAGTTCCTTGAGGAACGCCGAGTTCATTTGCAAATGCGTAACAATATCGACTTGGTTGAAGAATATTAAAGAGTTAAGGACAGAGAATGTAGGATCGTCCAGGATCCGAGCCAGAACGACATCCTTGAGATACTGTAAGCGATAGGTTTGATGAATTTTTCTGCAAACCACGTCATCATCAATCCGAACGACTTCTTTATAGCGACCCTCCTTTCCTAGCCATTGTCTATGGTTGGCTTTGTGACTTGGGAAGTCCGGATCGTACTCCAATGCGCCAACTACCCCTAATATCAAATCGTCCGCGACTGCACTTTCGATGATGGCGCTTTCGTTGAGTAGTATCACAAACTTCATGATGTTGCAAAGTCTGTGTAGACTAGCAAGGTCTTCTAAATCCTCGGCCATATCGAGCAGCGGGGTCAACTTTCGAATGTAATCGTCCTCCAAAATGAAGCGGGCGAGTGCGCCTCTACCAGGGTTGGTGTTACTGAGTCCTCGCATCTGATTCTCGATTTCATGCAGATTTGCAAGACCAGGCGGCGGAACAGTAAGCACATTTTGGAAACCATCCATGGGCCCGTCGTCAGATAAGGTATCATCCGCCGCTACAATATGGTTAGAAACTAGAGGAACGGGGCTGTTAGAGTCCATACCTGCTCCTCCATTTGCGCTCAACTGCTGTTGTACATTGTGTATGTATTTCCTACATGTCATGAGCCACTCTGTCGCAAATATAACAGGACATGTATGCCCACCATATCGCAGCACAACCATCGCCTTCCTGGAAACTGAGTGCCATGTCAACGCCATTTCTTATCTCGGTCCATACTATGAGGGTATCTGAATTCACTATTAGCCTTGAACGGTCGAAGTATACATCATGATGCGCCTACCTTGTTGCTTTTGGAACTGATCCTCCTTGGATATTCGAGTCTCTAGCAGTATGCGATCAGGCAAGTCCTCTGATTGTACAACCACCTTTGGTTCTTCATGGCGGCTTTGTTCATTCTGTAAAGACAAACATCAGCTTTGGGTTTGGAAATGAGCCGCGCAATGCGACCGAGGAATATGTTCGAGTTGGCATACAAAGACAAATTCTGCCGTGCAAAAGCCAGTGCCTCTGTCAAACCAATCATTGTCTGCTAAAAGTTAGCATCTCCAAGTCCTTCCTCATGGTCGTGCTCATGTATTCCCACCTCTAAGCTCATAGACCTTCACTCTCTTTCTGTCGTTGGCTGGCGGAGAATTAGGCGCCACTTGTGCCATCATCGACAGATCCCCCTCGTTGTCCTCCACTGATGGAATGTTGTGCGCGATATCCAGCTGTTGTTGGAAGCTCAGTTGCGCTTTGCTTTCCGTGAGGACCGTGAGCGCCACTGTCGAGGGAGATCTGCGCAGGTGTGGCGCGTCGTTTGGCAGAGTGTGAGGATGCCTCTAGGATCTATGTTTTTACTGGCGCCGTCGATACCTATGCGTCTGCCGGCATATATTCCCCTGATTGTCGTGTGATGCCGCGGTTGATAATGATCGTTGATGACGGTAGATTGTGTTGTTGACCGCGAGAAGAGTGGATGGGTACCTAACACGCGCTAATAGCAAGCGCGATCTTCTGTCAGGCTCCAGGATGTTGGTTCACGTTAGACGTTGGCAACAAAGGTCAGACTGTTGGTGATGTTGGTGATATGAATACTGTGTTGAATAGCCAACAACTCTGAAAGGCTTCACTGATGTTGACCTGTTCTATTTTGGTTTACTGGTAAAGGCAGTTCTAAGTTCAGCTGCAACTACATATGAATATATAGCACGTGACCTGGACTTCACCTTTGCCTGAGCCCAGAAGCCTGAGAGCCATTGAGCATGAGCCTGAGGGGGGGGGGGGGGCGGATTATAGCATCATACCGTCCGCTCGGCTCATGTTTCAGAAAGCCATCTGGGAATAGCTTCATTTTCTTTCATATCTCTGTACGCCCAAATTTGACGACTTGAGGCTACATTAAATAATGGCAAAGTGTTCGGCCTGCCTACCTTCACCAGCTCCACCTCGTTGACCAGAAACTTCTGAAGACTCCCTAGATAACCCAGCGACTCTCCCTGAAGACACCATAGAGTATAGAAGCTATTATTCCCGCCATACCCCCTCGGATACGGTAATCTGGCTAATGCCAGATCGCCCAGGTGTCCATAGTTCAGCCAGCAATTTACCCACCCACCCTACTGTTGCGTTGGTCATGGTCCCAATTGGTAGATGTCAACATAGAGACCAAGAATATGACAATACGATACAGATAGCAAGAATACGACAGTATGAAGGAATGGAGAGTTGAAAAACGGTACACTGCAGGCAGGAGCAGTTGGCAATTCCACCAGGAAGCTTCGCCTACCTATCCAACCTGGCAACTCTAATCCAAGGCTTGCGTTCCCTTAAAGGTCGGGGGTGGTGTTCTTGGCGCCACGTGATGAAGTCTTCTCGGCGCACAGGTGGTGGGGATATGTGATGGGTGTAATCGCTTATCCACAGCAAGTGGCCGCACCATTACTCATCCTAGATCATTGGCCTCCACAAAATCGATTACTCCTACCATATTTCAACTTCTTTCCTCCCATATATGTACCCACCGGTGCTATCACCCCCATATCGGGCCTTACCATCTATCCCAGACTGTTGATTTAGTGAAGACTCTTTCTGGTGGCCTCAACCTATAGAAATGTCCTCTCCAATACCCACCTAGAGGATTTACGCTTGCAAGATTGACCAGCAGAACCGGCTGAAGCTCGCGTCTTCCAATTCAGCATATTCTAAGCTCTTAAGCCTGCCCAAAAATACCACTAAAACATGCTCTAAACCCTAACGTATTTGGAAACTACGTTCAACGTTCCATTCCTGAGCTCTGACCCTAGAAGCTAACCTCTCAAACAAGTCATGGTGCTACGAGGTGGAGAGGTTCTCTGATGGGGAGATGGTCCGTCCGGACAAGGCCATCATGTGGTTACAGGACGCTGTATTTCTGATTCGTAACCCCCTCACCATGGAGCAAAGGAAGCGGGACAAGCGTGTTGCGGTTTCCCCCCCTCGGTTCTGTCTCCCTAGATTATGAGGATATTTAGTGCGATCGAGCTCAAGGATTTTCTTCCAAGGAGGTTCGCAAAGTGTTGGATGAGGATCGGGGAGATCCGGACGTTGAGGCAGCTCTCCCTGACGAAGCGGACCCAATCGCCGCTGTAAATGGCCCCATCCTTCAATACAGCACCATCTATAACGCCTGCCTGTCGGCTATCAACGATCTATATCTCTTACAAAGGGAGGAGGAACGTAATGCACACAATCACTGGAAAAGTACCAAGCTCGTTTCTATGGAGACTAGGCGGGCGAGACAAGACACCCATAATAGGGAGTCATTTAAAGACCGTGGCACCAACGTCATGAATTCCGCGCATAATATGCAGGTCTTCAGTTTCATCCAGAAGCGGTTGTTGAAGAATTCGGAAGCCCACGCTGCTGTATGTCTAATTTACATTTTGTTCCCACCCCCAAACCCTCTCTAACACTCTCCTTTCCTTCTCAAGACTTACCAACTATTAATGAGTGACTCTCCATACACGCGTTTATCTTTGATTGGGGCACAACTTTGTGTTGCGTGGTGAAAGCCGAAGCAATGCTGAATTTGCCGATATTTCCTTGGTAGAGCACCCATCTACTGAAGACTCTACCCCAACTTTTTCTATCTGCTTGACTTTGTCTAGTGGCAAGGCAAACGAATACGCAAAGTAGCAATTCGGGGCTGCTATGCGTTATGCTGATCCCTGTCTCTGTACCATGGGAGGGCTCGCTGGCTACTTGTTTTACCGCTGGCATATCCTCAAAGAGCCTCCTCCTAATCTCAGAACTCGCAAACAGTGGCATCAAACCAAAGTCCTCCTTGGCAGAGCGCCTACCGAGCCGGTGTGGCACCAGGTCCAGTACGATGACATGAACCAATTTTTGGGGAGGTAGGGGTCAGTTCTGATTCTATCACACACGCACCAAGATAAAATGTAGTACAGATGGCGGAATTCCACGGCGTTGCTGAGTCACAAGTACGTACATACCCATCATTTAACTTCTCTTATGGATATAATAATTCGACTATTAGATTAGCAGAGTTTGTCGTTAGGCAACCAGCGCTGTGGTTTCCGCGTACATGACGCATTTTCAGGTAAAGTTCGTTCGCTTGTCAGCGGGATGACTCTGCAAGGGGGATTCATTTTCTTAGAGGAGCTATTGTAGGTCCCACCTTGCAGAGCTGCAGCTGAAAGTGTTTGAATGGGCTAACGGATGGACATTGAGGTTTTTAAATAAGGCTCAAGGCAAGCCATGGAAGGAGGGAGGCCTAGGTTCGCAGGATCTTGCTGGGGAGAACTTGATCAAGTTAATAGTGCAACTTTGTGTCGTCTTCTTGCAAGACATGGCGCTTATTCAGCCCCGTATGTACATAGTCCTTCGCGATGCAACCCTGTTTATTTCACCCCTGGCATCACTGCTTGGTGTCGGATCTCATTCATGCCATCATGAAAGTAACGCTCTCCACCTAGAATTTTCTGTTCTCTACGCCCTTAGACTGTCTTTTTATAAGGCACGCAATGGCACTTATTTTTGCCGATTTGCCCAGATTTCTCAGTATCCTTGCTTCCGTGCTGAAGTCCCTCTCATATCTCTCCAGCTCAAATTTGCAGAGAAGGTTCGAACAGCCCATGTCGCTGGTCAGAATAATCCGTACGGCGGCTTCGATTCGCTGCCCCAGAAATCGTGGGTTCCTAGCATACAGGCACCGTCCGAACAATGACACATAGATAAAATATTTGATCCGTTGGCGGCTCAGGTCAATCAATTGAAGTCCGTAGTGATTAAAATGGCTAACTCTCAAACCGCCATATTGTCTTAACTCGATATACGAAAATCGAGCACATTGGAATTAGCTCGCGAACTCTTCTATTTTTGGGTGACAACAAGGTTGTACCTCTTTACATGTATATGGGAGCATTCTCATATAAGATATGGACGTGCCAGGCCAAGAATGGTGGCTGGCAGTCTGGATTTGCTGTCCTTCACAAGTATTCTGTTCGTCCCTTCCCCTAGATCTCACCCTCTGACTGGCTAATAAGAGCAGATTCTGGCCTGGGACAAGTTGAAGAGACTGTGGCAGAAGGACTGCGGCGACTACAGGTAGGAGGAGCCATTGAGCAAATGCCTACGGCAGCAGTGTTCATCAATCCTAGAAGTGAGCTCGTGGAGAGTATACTAGGGGAGCTAGAGATTTTGAGATCTATTGCAGAGGCTCATGATCCAGCTTGCGATGATGACTCTGGCGATGAGGAAGAGCCTGAGCCTCCTATATCAAATGGTGAAGCTTTGCAACACTTGCATGTTTTAATGAGGTATGAGGAGGGGCAAGGCTGGGTGGAAGCAGATAAAGTACTTCTGCGACTACTTCGCACTTATGAGAGAGAGAGATCTCTGCTCGCCATTTAGAGAGAGATCTCTGCTCGCCATTTAGAGAGAGCAAGCAAGCTGATATTCGCTCCATTTCTCACCAGTCTAATTATAACATCTTTTCTTGGCAACCTGATCTCATGGAATACCTCTACTCATGGGAATCGCGCAGGCGGAAAGAATGATCACATATATCCAGTTTTGACTGTACAAAATCGTTTATACCGGGCTATCATCAAGAGCAAACGATCCGAACCACGTTCTCTCTTGCCTCTGCAGATGATGATACCGAACCATCATCTTCCACCACTTCTACCCAGCAGAAAACGCTTCGGTACCAGCGCTAGTTACCGGCTCGGGAGGGATACTGTACTTACCTCACTGCGACCCAACCCTCGTCAGCGAAGTTCCACCACATAAGAGTCACACTTCCTATGGTCAACAATCTTCCCCGTAGATACAAGATGGCCAGCAATCTCATGAACTTCAATGATGTTCGGCGAGAATGGGCATATGGCATTTCCTCTGGCCCTGCAATGAGAGAGCCAGAGGCTGTGTATAGCTTCCGTTGTCACAATTTGCTTCCTGCCGGCAAGACAATGCACAATCGCCGACAAGTAATCTGGCTGGAGATCGAACACCTGATAAGGAAGGTATCTCGGAAGACCTCGCTGTTGCCTACGTGGAGAAGATGCGTAGCGGCAAGAGCCTCAAAAAGATATGTGAACCACTAAAAAAGGGGGATGGAGCCGCGCGCCAGTCCAGATAATCCATGACGATGAAGAGCAGAGGCAACTGATACGCAGCAGTCGAGCCATGGCGTTAGTTGTTGCTAGAGCAAGCAAGCAGAAGACGGTTGAAGGTGATGGTACGGCGCCCTGGCACATAAAAAGAGTCTCGAAAGAAAAAGACAAAAGGGGGCCAGTGGCGCAATGGCATGGGAGTAGCTAGTATTTAGGCTTGAATCTATTTGATTTTAGCACTGGCTCCCTGTGCTTTACTGGGAATCATTACACTCGTTCGTTTGAATACCGGATCCTAACCAAGCTTATGGTTTCCATTCTGGTTGATAGTGAGCGCCACACTGCGTTTCTGGAACTCATTTTGTTGAATAACTATTCTATTGAGTGAGCCCATTAGTATAGCAACCTCCCACTCCACCACCACCCCTCTTTTTGGTTATTTATCATGTGTGTGTGAACCTTGGAGGGAGTCTTTAAGTGCATCTAGTTCTTCTTCTGCCTGAAGCAGTAGGTTCAAAGCCGTTAATGGTGCCATTATAATTCACTTGATTTTAGTCGTTTTAAAATGGTAATTCTTTCCTAGGGTATTCTCCATCTTTCTATGGATTCAGAATTCATTTTAGAGGTTGATGGAGGAAGGAGGATATTGTATATTTCCTCACGGATGACTTGTCCCCGCTGTGTAACTCCCCACGCACGGTTGCGTGAAATTTCACTAGCAAGATTTCCCAGATAAGATCTCTCCATAAGCTCTCCTTATCAAGATGGCCCCTGCAACTGAATTTTGAGCTTGTCTCCTGTAGGGTGGAGATTAAAAAGAAAACATCTTGGCTCTAGTCGCCTTGTATAGCCAGACTGGTTCGCCTTTGGGATGGTCCTGTTCTGCGTCTAGAGAATTTGCAGACCTTTGTATCCTCGAATCATCATAACGCCGACGGTAGAGAAGGTCCTTTCAGCAACTGTCAGTGCCTCGCCTTTCCTGACAGATTCAGGCCGTCTAGGTACAATTGCCCGCTCTCTCATCACTATTTCACACGCATAGTTGCAGAATAGCATGTTGAACCGCCTCTGCGCAAGGGTTGGCGTTGCGACCTTCCAGTTTCATCTACGCCAATCCTTAGCACCATATTGGGCAGTCATTTCTTGCAGTAGAGCCGGCACTTGAGCTTGGATATTCTCAATCATGCAGATTGTGTGGACAATATGGTCAACGGAAGATCTACTTCTAAAGTACGCATGTAAACTCAGCTTCCTTGAAAAGAAGGCGACCTTCATGAAGCTTAAAAGCCAAGACATACGCTGTTCCAAGCTTCCCGAATAAGAGTGAATATGGAGGCACGAGGTTCACCATGAGGCAATGTCCGGATGACTTAAATACATAATGAGCAATAATACCAGTTTTTCAAAACAACCACAGCTTAGCTATCTACTCAATTTCATTATGAAGTTCTTGTCTATCCTAGCTCTCGTGGCAGTCGCCAAGGCTTGTCTTCTCCCAGAAGAACGTGATGGAGGACATCTCGTCAAGCGAAAGAGCTACTGGCGACGTCAGTCCAACGGCGCTCCCATCGGAACTGGTGATCGCTTCTCAGGTGGTACCATTGTACCACAAGGCCTCGGCACCCAAACAACTTCTTTCAGTACTATCCTGAGCGTCGCTGAAGTTTCCAGTGGCTTCGAGGCTTTGGCTAGCTCATATGATTTCCCAACCTTCACTGCTCCATACACCACCTTCGAAGGACGAACCATCTACGGTGGCACTGTGGGAGGCTCAGCAGGAACCTGTGTGAATGCCTACCGCGCATACTTCAACGCCAACATCCACGCACGCGAGAGAGGATCTGCAGATGGTTTACTGTACTTCATCTCAGACCTGCTCTATGCAAACAAGAATGGAGTGGGCATCCGATACGGCAGCAAATCGTACACCAATGCTCAGGTCAAGACTGCATTGACTGTCGGTATCGTCTTTGTCCCCATGAGCAACCCGGATGGAACCAATGTAGGTCAAAACTCTATACCTCATGTTGAGCTATCTGAGGAAGAGTCCTTACTGATGCTTGCAACAGTACGACCAAACAAGCAATTCATGCTGGCGAAAGAATCGCAACACCAAGTCTGGAAGCAGCGGCGCCAGCGTTGGTGTTGATCTGAACAGAAATTTTGACTTTGTCTGGGACTTTACGACAAAGTTTGCCTCAAGTGTAGCATCGAGCGTTGCATCCACCAATCCAAGCTCTGAGACTTACCATGGTATGTTACTATAGCTCTATGACATGCTCGGCCATCTGCATGCCACTGCCGTTCGCTATCTCAAAACATAGTACTAACAAGCCCAGGCACCGCCGTCTTCTCAGAGCCCGAGACCAAAGCCATAAAATGGGTGCTCGACACCTACCCCATGATACGCTACTTCATCGACCTGCACTCCTACACCGGCGATGTGCTCTACTCCTGGGGCTCCGACGAGAACCAATCCAAATACGCCTACATGAACTTCCTCAACAGCACCTACAACTCGGTGCGCGGCATCCTCTCCGACACGCCCGGCTCCGGCAGCGGCTACGGCGAATACTCGCCCACCCAAGAACTCGCCGACAATAAGGCCGTCGGCGTGCGCATCGGCGCCGCCATGTCCGCCGCTGCTGGCCGCACCTACACCGTCACGCCCGCCGCAAACCTGTACCCCACGAGCGGCGCGAGCGACGACTACAGCTACAGCAGGCACTTTGCCAACACGGCGCTCAACCTGGTCCATTCGTACACGATCGAGTTTGGCTTTGGCAACTCGGCGAGCAGCTGTCCGTTCTATCCGACCGTGGCACAGTACAACACTAATTTGCAGGAGATTGGGGCCGCGTACATGGAAACGCTGCTGGCGGCTGTGGATACAGGGCTAGGCGATGCTGTTACTTGCTAGATGATGGCCGAGGCTCCTTTGGATCTTTGGTGGTGGATGGTTAGGTGGCGAGAAATGTAAAATTGTACTTGCGATTCTGTTCTGAGCGACCGTAGAAGTTGGTATAGTGAACTATTATCAAGCAAGCGCTCGTTCACTCAAGATATTCTGGAACATTCAAGGCAATAACAAGGTCTTAGGTCAGGTTCAGAGCACTTGAGAGCAACCCAGATAATCTTACGTCTTGACCCTTCTAGAGAGTTAGGGGGTTACGAAACCAGCTTCGTTTTAAGAATGCATCTGCTGGTTGACCTCGAGGTCGACTTCGAGTTTTGATCTTCATCCGAGAACGGTGGCACGAGATGGCTGCGTGCAAGGAGATCTAGACTGTAAATTCGCGTTGCCACCAAGTATGCACGCACCCTTTTATCTCTCCTGACACGTTATTTTGACGTTCCTGAAGCTCTGTGTGTATTTGCTTTGTGGCCAAGTTTCTTTTGGTTGCTGGAAAAATAAGAGATGAGCGTAAGATGCTTTGTCTGCAGTCACGGTACATACAATACCATTTGCTTATGTTTCTGTCGCAGTGGTGCCATTTGCGAGCATTGGCGAAATCTTTCAGACAGGCGAGGGTAAAGCTACATTTGTTGTAGCTCGTAGAACAGGTTGTTGCATCACAGCAATGCATATATCTCACACACAGTAGCTTATTTGTTACGTTGCTGTCACCGAAGCATGCGTATAGTGAGTTACTTATCAGATATCTAAGTTGAACAGGCTGGCTCGTATGCTGGATTTCAGGTGGAGATGAGCATGGAGAAAGAACGATGCAGTGAGAACTGCTACAGCAAACTACAAATCGTTGTATGTGAGGAGGAAAGTTGGCTTGAGGTGGCCGATGCAGTGCGGGTCAGAGCAGCGGCATATCTGGTACTTGCTACTAAGTTGACCGTCTGAGAACCACTGAGCGCGCCGACACCGCAGCAGCGGTAGCATAGACTGCATAAAGTGCATAGCGAAATTTTCGACTCCTACGGCCATGACTTCCGAGAACGCAGACCCGAGAGTTAGAACAGCACATGTAGTACGTGACACTGCGTGGCTGAAGTCTGCAGTTGGTGGCCACGCTGTAGCCCAGCTGCAGGCTAATCTCGAGGACATGAACTGCAATATACCAAGCAAATATGGAATGCATATTGGCCATCTCCTTGTTACTCAAGTTCCTTATCTTTATGAACACAAGTGCGCCAGCCTAGGACGCACCGATAAGTCTTTGGATATACGAAGGCCAACATGCAAGTGAGATTTGGCTTGTGCGAGCATTTGTAAATGTGTTGTGTATATCTTCGTGGAACAGCGATATGATCAAGGTGCAATGAAAGCTAAGAAGCTAAGACAACAAGACATCATGACTTCAGCATATTGAGCTGTCTGTGCCTGAGGCGTAACATCCCCATCCCCCTCCGAGACGCAGCCATTGGGAGAAAGTCGATGGTGATGGTGTCTCAACGCCAGCAACGTTGTATCTCCAAAGCCATTGCGAGGTCACATCGCAGCAATTCGATTTCATTCTCCTAGCTGGGCTGGTTTGGAATGTATTTCCTAAGAACAACGCAGGAATAAGCGTGGGCAAACGACTGGCCAGTAACCAGTCGATTACGGTCCCCAACTCAATCACTTTACTACTGGGTAGATCCGCTCCCGGTACCCAACCGTGCCTACCGTACCAAAAATAGGACTGGACACAAGGCTGATAAATGAGTGCCCATACAATACTTGATGGCTGGTATCAATATCGGTTTAGGATTGTTAGCGTGGGAAACATCAATGTTGGGAGGGACAGCATCTCATGCTGCATCCGGCGAGAACATGAGTGATTTCGTGAAGGATGGATAAAGGTGTATCAAAATCGGGTCTCAAGGTATGCACCTTTCAGTGTGTTTCTGCACCTGCCTGTCTATCATGCAGTCTTTCGGAACATGCACAAATACGACGGTGTTCTGCCTCTTAGAAGATTTTTCCTGGCTGGATGTGTTTGACGGGTACCTGTTTTGGGTGCGTTCCAACATGCAGCGTACTTCAATACTTCAACGCTTTATTTCGTTTTGTCACTTTCTGTACTATCGACTTCTTCCTCTTCTTCTTCTGGCTGTCTTTTTGATGGAACGATATGTTTCGAGAAGCTGCAGAATCAAGCATCGAAGGCTCGGACGGTGGGTGAGAACGATTTGGGGATCGAAATAAAGACAGGGCCAGACGCGAGGGTGTATCACGATCTACGAAAGTTCGGTGCTTACGGTGGAGCTCGTGCTAGGTGCAGCTTGATAGGGAATATGTTTCTATCGTAAGTATTGGAGATGCCGGTATCTTGTTATCTTTCGAAGATGCTGTGTAGCCGATTTTCAAGCTGAGAAATGGAAAATATCGTAACTTACAGGCATGGAGATAACTATATCATCTACAGCTCGGGAAAGATAGAGAATGCCTCATTCTTTCAATTCTGCTAGTGCTATAGCAATAGCAAGCGCTTGGGCTTGACTACTACTCTGTCAATAGAAAGGTCAATTCAAAGTCTTGCCAAGCTTCACAAAACATCCAATACTTTAGTAATGTTTTGGGAACAAGGTTTATCTGCTAATACTCGTATACCGGCACAGCATAGCAAGTGATCGTGGAGCGCAGCAAGTACGTGAACGAGCGCTTTGGGTAATGGTACCGAGAGATACACACCCCCACACCAAAGTGGACATCCAAACAGAGTTGATAACTGAGAGCTGCTTGCGGTACTACCAACAGGGCATAATACTCGCCATGCCGCAAGGCTTGCAGGCTTGGATATCACTACTGTTGACTGTTCGTCAGGTGAAAGGCATTGCTTGGCTACAACCAGATGCATGGCCATGGATTTTGCAGCATTGACGGCTTCATTAGCTAGGTACACAAACAGCTTCAATTGCTTCAGACGATTTGGCTGATGGCAGAAGTCCTGGTTATCTCAGCAACTTGTGTCACCTCGAAAGCTGGTGAGAAATAGCGCAGGTTGATAAGTTCCATTCCCAACTGAATCGAGCAATTATTCTATGCTACACTGCGGCTCAGTCAATCCAGCTCATCGTGGTAAACAAGCTAACTTCATGGGGAAGATCCTGACTAGTCCGTGCATATGTCGTATTGATCCCCGAATTTGTATTTGACAAATCCGTTGCCCATTGCCTTCTGACCTTCCTTTTGTTTTCCATGTTCAGGTTGATGTTCCTGGATACCAATCCTTTATATAAGACCTGCAATGTCTCGCGCGCGCCTCTGAACACACCGTACTTTCATCACCTACACATCTTGCGTCAATTAGCAGGATGTCGATATTCTCCAAACTTTCCCAGTCGAGAAAAGCTGCAAAGAAGCACAAGCTAAAGGCAGCTGAGAAGGAAGAGGAGGTTGCCGCGGCAAAGATATCCTATAGACACCTCCCTACCCACGCGGCCGTCGACGCTTTAAACGGAGCTCCATCCACATGGAATTCCTCTGATAGAGACAAGATCAGAGAAGCACATAAAAGGAGGAGTAAAATTGTCGCTATGACTAGATTAGAAAGCTCTCGCTCGGCGCTGTCAATGATGAACTATGGTGCTTCTGGTTCAGCTCAACAGCAAACTATTTCACGGACATATAGCAATCTCAACAATCCTGCATTTTTCGATAGACCGGAGGGTTTCAAAGGCAATTCATATTACGGCGTGGAACCCGCACAGAAGCGAGACAAGTCGAGATCCCAGTCGTATGAAAATGCCGTACATGGTCCTAGCCCATTGAGCAACTCCAACAGCCCCGATCATAGTGAAGGTCAGTTTCATTATTCCACAAATCGAGCCATCAACGTTCTAATCATCTCAACAGAGGTCTCTCCCCTCGTAAGTTCAGGAAGTTCCTCGTCATCAGGGTCATCAGACCACCTGCAAATCGCTACCAATGCCCGCCCGAAACGCAAACACTCTCTACCAATACCCACCTACTTTGCCGAGAAGGATGTGTTTGATCGTCTGCACACCAGTACGACACGGAAACTTGGTGAAGCTCCTCTGTACGACCATCCCCCGCCAACGGCGTTCAAACAGGCCGCTGTGGCGAAAGTCACTCAGTACCCTCCGAAAAGAATGCGCTGGAGCCTGATGGGAAAGAAGCATTCCTCCACCGTCGCTGTCTGAACGCATGTCTGATGCAAACCACTTTCCGGAAACGACGGCTGGCCAAGTCGAGATGCTGGATGGAGGCTTAATCTTTGAGAAGGGAGAGTGTAGGCAGCAGCAAGTGGAGTTCTCGGGAGCTTGCATCTCACCTCATTGCTCTGGGTGCCTGCACTATACCCTTGCCGTACGCGACATATCTAGAAGTGTTCCACCATACTACGAGGGCGTTTCTTATGTGCTTATGGGGGAGTCGCAGTACATTTTTACTCTGTCCATACTTCACCTTGCGATTTTTGTTAGAGTTACTGGAACAGGATTGGCTAACGGCTGCGGCGGAGGGGAAACAATGCCCCTATACAGAGCTCATGTAGCGGAACAGAGACAGACAGACGTGCTCAAGAGTCGGGATGAATGGAGGTAGATATAAATTACAAACGGGCAACCCATTCTTTCCCACCTCGTTACTCATCACTCCGTATCGAGCACTTCTGCAATACACATCCCTAAAGGAGCCAAGCAAACCATGCGCCCAATCTAAAAGATCGCTAACCCAAAACCGCCCCAACCGCACCGCTCGTGTTCCTGAATCTGGCAGCGCGTCTAAAAGCTCATCTTCAAGTTTTGCGCCGGCCAACAGCTTTGGTAAATTCAAAGGCCGATTTTGGGACGAACTAGAATTTTACTTCGTGCCTTCACATTGGTCGAGAGAAATCTCCGTGCTCTTATTCGCTACTCTATGAAACACTACTGGCAAGAAGTCAATCAACGAGAAAACTGTGCAATTCTCGACGCCAACCATCCCTCCCACGACTATGGTTCCTGACTTTCACTGCACTCACAAGACTTCTTTACTGTGATTATTCCCACCCCGCTTATTCCCGTACCGATATACCGGTCTAGGCGTACGTTCAATATTTAGTTTAGTCCTGGCGGTCGGATCCTTGTCCGGCTTGGTAACTACCAATTTACCAAAGGCTGAACCTAGGAAAAAAGATTCACGAAATCCACGGGATGGCAGAGTAACGAATATCTCCTGGGTTACTACTGAGTTTGGTAATTGTCGGTTGCGAGGAAGAGATATATCGCTTGCTTTCGCGAGCTTAGAGGTCCAGAGGTGTAGGAGAGGATGTTTTGAGGACGTCGTGGCGCGCGAGATCGAGGTAATTTGGTGTTGCTGAGTAGAGGAGTATTTGATGGACGTGGTGGGCGGGTGAGGCTTGAATTTTAATGTGAAGGTAGTGTGGATAACTCTGTTAAATATTTATACTGGCATTATTGTTATTGTGAGGTTAATAGCTGGAAAATACGCATTCTGTATCGAGCATAGCTAAGCGAGCCCCTGAGTGAGAACACTTTACGACCTAGAGCTTGCGTAAGAACAAGAATGATACTTGCAATGAGAGATCATGCTTTAGACAGGTGATATGGTGCTGGATATCGATAGCACATCAAGTTCCAAAATTGGAGATTCCGATTCAGCGAATTTCTCGTGAAGAATTCAGCTTTGAAATCGTACGTTGGAAGATCGGGATGAATGGTTGGGAAATCGCAATTGACTTGATGTGACGGCACTGTTTTCGGTACGGATACGATCTTAACTTCGATACCATTATAGGTAAATGGGGAGAGAACAAGCTTCTGTTGAAAGAGGGAGATATGCTGCATGATAGTGATATACAACATTGCTGCTACTCCAGCAGGGATTGGGAGAGTTGATGCTTCATGTTACATAGCACCTTCACGCCACTCCATGAACTCCAGCAAATGAAGCAGCGAAAGCAGAGGAGCAGACGATTACAGATTCAAGACTTGCCGGTCTAGAAGAAGACAAATCTTTTGACTAACGCCGAATCGACAGCATCCAGTTCCCCCCCTTAGAGTATGTGCAATCAAACATACCTTCCTTGACACCCCCTCAACATTGCCAAAAGCACAACTCGTCTTCCTTCTCGCCTTTCGCAACGAAAAATGTCGACTTCTGATATCAGGTATGAGAAGCATCTACTGGATATCAAGTTTCTGTATATTCTTCACGGGCCCGAAATTGGTGGCGCACTGTTTGTGAGCTAGGTTGAGGCGTATAATAGGCTGAAGGGTAGGTTAGGAGAGGCGGTATGGGTTTGTGTAGGTGGAGTTCTCGGGGTAGAGAGGAGGGTTAGTGAGGAGGGAGTAGGTGAAAAATGAGTTCTGGCTTGTGAGGACGAGTCCTGCGACGGGGGAAGAAAGCGCTGTGTGAATACTGAAGTCAGTAAGTTGCTACCTACCCTGTTCTTGTTCTGCATATTTACCAACATCTAAAGTCACGAGGAGTGCTTGTTAGACTGTAGGAGGACGGGTCTGAGGCATTGCTAGCGTTACTTTCCAACCATATTAGTCGAAGCATCAACTTTTAGATGGCAGCCGGAGACAGGTATGGTGTGGGATGTAAAGCAGCGCCATCTACGGCGCACTACTCGAGCAGAAGTTCCAATTGAGACATCGTACTGAAATCCAGTGACGGTTTGAGGATTAGAGAGATATATATACATGAAACCGCTTGACTGCATGATAGCTGTCGTATTACTTGTATGCTGAGAGAATCGTAGGCAACTAAATACCTACCATACGTGGTTCAACCTAGACTCCCAAGAATCCACAACTTCGAACCAGCCGGGGGTCTGGAATCATTCCAGATGCTCAATAGAACGTTCGAGAAGGAGCGTCTCCATTTTCGTCTGCATTCGATAAAATGTCATATCCTTGGGTTCTGGTAACATGGAGTTGTCGAAATATTTTAGACCTCGAGACGCGCTCCTCAGGAGGCTGCCGATCCTCCCACCACATGATCAGGCGCAAATACGTTCTATGAGGGCTAGTATAATGCTACTCGAATTCTTTATAATTGATCTTGTAATCAAGGGCATTATCTGGCGTAATTGGGCGCTTTTGAGACTGATTCATGGCTGAAAAATAGGATGTTTTGGGAAGAGTGTGGGTTTAGCATTTTTGGTTGTTCTGCTAATTTCGTACACCGCGAGCCAGGCATCGATGTGACATTTCTTTCATGTTTCTGTTTCACGACGACGGTTACCAACATTTTCTGTGCTAATCTCGACTATCAAACACCCGAACGGTCAGAGTTTCTGTGGTACTCGATGAACGTATCTAAATTTGAATTGCAGGCTACGCAGTTGTTTCGGACGATATACTAATCTTTGGTAAGTTCAGTAAATATGAGTCGTATTAATCTCCACATTGATGTCTGCTATCTCTGTCAGCTACTCAGCTTGTGCCATCTGCAATTGATATCCTTTGGCCGCCCATGGATTAAAAAGGTGAGGACAGAGAGAGAATATGTATATGTTTGCTTGGTGATCTGAGCAGGTCCAATCCATCTTCTTGTACAATTAGGTACCAGGCGTTACAGACATAAGCCCCATATGGACTGAAGAGAATGCTTGAGTTAACTTAATGTAATGCACAATTGACAAGAACAGAGTGAGTGAGTGAGTGAGTGAGTGAGTGAGTGAGTGACTGGATAAGCTTCAAGCTGCCAAGCTAAGCTGAGCTACTTGCGTCATGCTGGTGCTTAACTACATTTGGACTTAGCTGCCCCCACTTCTAATCCAAAATCATTAAGGCAAGAGGGCCCCTTCTACTCTCATATACAAGTACAACTCACGACACAATTCCTCCTCACATTGGTGAATCTCTGTGGATTCTTCAGTCGTTCTCTTTAGATTCTGCGGGATACTTCTGGCACACACTCACAGCTTCAACCACCACCACCACCAGTTGCTCATGTTCTTGCATCTGCGTTAATGTATCCCTTCTCTAAATCCAAGGTCCCCCTACAGTTCAATATGCTACCACGAACGCCAGTACACAGGTGGCTAGCAGTTGCATTTGTCTTTGCCCTGGTGCTCTACATACATCCTGACCTCAGGGGATCAACCATAATCACCAAATCACTGGCACCCTCTCGGGCTGGCTCAGGAATTGACGATCTGTCATGGGTGAAGGAAGTGCTGTGCAACCATAGCATTGGCCCTGAGTTATCCTACGCGTCGCGCATTATAAAGTACATACCAGACCAGGTGGAGCGGAAGAGTATTACGGAGATTGATCACGACCTTCTTCCTCAAAAATTTAAAGATGTAAGCATGAAGAGGCTGTCGGCACTACCAGCAGCAACTCCAGTCGAGGTCCATATCAAGAAGTCAATGCGGCCAGATGATGTGGATGCATCAGCCTTCATCTTTGGAGCTTCAACTACCTACAAGAGGTTCATTGAACCAGCAACGCATCCAGTGGAGGAATGGAAGAGATGGCTCACAGATGGGCAAGGTCATTCGAATGGCGCCGGACTCGTACTGCAGCTTTTCGGTGCCTCGGATGAGGAGGTTGTACACACTTCAGAAATTCTTTTGAAGACTGGTGTCAACGCTTCGGTGGTACATGCGAATAATAAGCTTGACATGGCTGGGAGATACGTCGCGTTGGTTGACCGCATCTACAACCACCCTACCAGAGACTCACGGAAATTCTTTGTCCTTATTGACGACGACACGTTCTTCCCCGCTCTTTCTGAGCTACAGCGCGTGCTCACCGACTACAACCCCGCAAGGCCATACTACATCGGAACTTTCACTGAACGTGCCGAGTGGTTTTTGAGAGATCATGCCGCGTTTGGCTTTGGCGGTGGTGGCATCTTCTTGACAGCACCAATGGCGAAGACGATCTCGGAGGCACCATGTCTACAAGGGAAGAGAGAAAACAATGTCTGGCGCTACAACCTCAATGCAGACCAGGGAGATCGCCTACTGTTTAACTGCATCGCCAATTTCACCGACATCAAATTGACATATCTCCCACGCCTACACCAAATAGACCAATTCGGAGACCTGAGTGGATTCTACGAGAATGGTGGTCAACCACTCAGTTTGCACCACTACAAGTCATGGCACCGTTTTGACGTAGCAGATATGCACAAGGTCGCGGATGCTTGCGGAGAAGACTGTGTGCTACAACGCTTCCAGTTCAAGGATAACTTTATAATCTCCAACGGTTACTCGGTATGTGAATACCCGAAGGGCATCACATTTGACCCGCTTCAGTCTGAAGACACATTCGACAACCCCGCGGTCACTCACGATGTCGATCTAGCATACTCGATGGGTGCCCAACGATCAAAGCTCGCCTTTACAGGCAAGAAGCGACAATGGCTACTATTGGCCTCAAGAAGCGAAGGTGCTGGTGTTGTGAGACAGGTCTATCTGAGACGCTGGTCAGATCCGAGATGGTATGGTCCCGGCGAGGAGCCTACCGGGGATGACAGTATCTTGGTATTGCTGTGGTCACCCTAAAATTGCTCAACAAACATCACACAATCCATCAATTCTTACGACAGCACATACTGCTTGAACACCAACACTGCTCAAACCTCCTCACTGTTTGAACACAACTTATTCTCAGCAATTCTATGTTTAACGATATGACATGAGCGCACTATTCTCATATGTTTTCGATACCTTATGTATGACTGGACAGCAGGCCGCATTTTCGGCGTTACCCCATTTCACTTTCATGGTTTTCTCCCAACAAATTTCGGCACTCCTTGTTTGTATACTATGGGCATTTTCTTGAATGAGTATCGACGACTCTGACTGTATCATTGCGCTGGAGTTTGGACAATTCGATCAGTTTGCTTATTTTTCTTCAATGCATAGATGGGAGCGAGCTTAACGGACACTTGGTTGTTGTGACTGTGTACACATTGGGTCGTTGTTGATACATTGAGAGAAGAGGAGAGGGGGTACATACCCAGCGACCTGAATGGGGAGCTTAGAGGATACCGCATTGTAATATCGAATAGATGGTGTATGTCTGTTCACGCAGTTTATGTTTAAATGAGTGGTCATCAGCGTTTCTGATCTGGTCCGATACCGTGTTTGTTGATGCTGACAAGTGACGTGCTTCTCTTGGGGTTACTGACTGCGCATCTCATCACAGCAATCGCGTCAACCTGATCCATCCGCCGGCTTGTGGAGTATAAATCCACGAGTCGGGGCAATTCTCCGTGCCTCGGAGAACTTGGCGGCTGTTTAGACGTCACATTATAAAGCCAAAATGCATAGGCGAGTGATGAAGTCCTCGTTAATAGTAGTCTGATATCTCAAAGACTCAACAGGAACAATGAATTGCTATCCTTCCAACGACCTAGCAGTCAACTCGAAGAAGTGTCGACAACATTGCACTGAGCAACTGACAAGCATTGCAGGACGTAAAAATGTATGAAGGATTGTTTCTCCGAGAGTATGGTGGCTGCAGAGAAATTGGGTGATGTCCAGTCAGCGCCCTCGTTGTTAAGTGTGTGTGAATGCTGCTTAGATGGCACATAGCGTGCTATTGCAGTCAATCATCACAGCTTTGGTTGGCGTTGGTTGGGATGGTGATGGAGCGTCGGTCTGGGGCTATATAGTGGTCAACGGACCATGTATAACTTGTGAAAAGCGAATGTAGGAGCTTCTGTTGGAGTAGGAGCGCTGAGTGAGGAGAAAGGTGGATCGATTCATCGTTGGGTTTCAAAAGCGGTAGTGAGTAGGAGTTCCTCACTGAGTGTTTGATCATTGGAATGACTGGGGCAAAGCGTGAGAATTGAAAAGGACATAATATGGGTATAAAGACATGTCGAAAGATGTTGTGAAGCTCATGTCCTGTCGCCTGCAGAGAGAAGACGTCAAGAAGGCCAACGCACGAATCACAATGTTTGGCCAACTAGGAAGTCCGATGGTGATGATGATGAATATTTTCGTCCTGTTTGACGTCCCGAATGATATGAGGACGTGCTAAGCTAGTGATTTACATACAAAAATACACCAGCAAGCACACCAGTGGGGGTGGGGGTAGTGGGCAGGATGGCTCGTATATTTTCTATTATTACATGAAAATGCCTCACCCGCCAGTCGGGGAGGCTACAGTAAGGAGTAAGAGAAGGAGTATTTCTCAGCTTGCAAGCTCTGATATAGAAGAGCTGTAGGAAGTCATATGGTCTCGCCAGCAGTAAGTTTTTTGCTATATGTAGTTGCTGTATTTACGCAGTACGTCGAGTGCACAGTACGTCGAGAGAAAGATGGATTAATCTGCGAAGTGGCGACAACACCAAGATGACGACAGAAGTCTCAGAGTATTCGAGATAAGATGCTTGGTCTTACATTCAGTTGAGTTTGAATTGCGCACTGTTTCTGTCTGCTCTCCATCTGCGAGTGATTACTTGGCCTTTCCATGCATTCTCCTCTTCTTGTCTGATATGTTAGGCGATTTTGTCTACGCTTCGGCCTGTTGGTCGGGTTTTGAAATTATATACGAAGCTGGTAGTACGCCAGTTTATCTGTGGGTTATGTTGCGCTACCTGTAGTTGGGGTGTGCTTTTCAAGGAAGTTGGTATAAGTATGATACTCGATGGAGTCACAGTGATATGGTCCGATGCAGCCTGGAGACTGGAGATGATGGTTATATGCACGATCGATATAGACTGGAGAAGCCTCTAGCCGAGTGCTTCAAAACAGGCGAAGTATATGGTGGACTCGACTTGGGACTATCGATGAGTTGTATCTTGTAGATGTGATTCACGGACTTCCTATTACGATCGTCGGAGTGACAGCAATTGAAATGGAGACGGCGATCAAAGTCTCGATGGCAACACTGCCATTCTCTAAATCGCCCTGGGGGTTCGAGTTGCGTTCCACAAAGAAAAGTGAAGGTTCTTGTTGGCGGTGAATGTTCATGCTACCGCTGTTCCAAGAGAAATCTCTGTGTCAGTACTCAATGGCGGTTGTTGAAGGCAATGTGCATCCTGAATGTCATGCTGTGGCCATGATAATGATACTTATATGCCTTTCAGAAAAGCTGCTGCTGCACTCAGCAGCCTGGGAATTTTCCTAGTGCAGAGAGCGGGTGCTTGATTCCAACATTCACCGAGAATCATCTGTCCATGATCCATCATACTTGAACAGCTATATAACCGGGAAGTAGTGAACGCGAATAGCTACAAAAGTGTTTGTAATTTTCTACGCACAGTTCACGTTGCTCTGGAGCGCTCACACCTAGGTCGACATACGACCTCAAAAACAGAAACGAGAAAAGGTTGTCACATTATTCGGCAATAAAGTCCGGTAAAAGCAGTAGTGAAAGGGGGATGAAGACTACGAAGAAACAGTTGACAACAACAAAGTATGAAGCGAACGCAGAATAAAAGCCTCACGTGAAAGGAGGGGAGTATAGACTGAATATGTCTTTCCTGCTGTCTTACTAACTATACTTGTTTACATATCTTTGGTTTAGTGTCGAGAGCTACCAATTCTTGCGGGGGAATGGCTTTGGTACGCGTTAGTAGTATGTATACGATCAGTAAAGGTTGCATTAGAGATTATGGAGATGCTCTAATATTCATTTAGATAGCAGCCATTTGATTTTAGGCAGATTGAGGTGAGTGTGATTCACCAGTTGCAGGTCTAGGAAACCTTACTAAAAGGATCAAATGTGTTTTGTATGTTAGGAAAGGAGATTCTCGATAGATAACTAGGTAACTAATCAAGTACCACGAAGTGACCACCAGTATCTCCACCAGCAGTATGGACATAACATCTTCTCAAGATTACATGGAGACTCTACCATTCAGCTGCGATGAGTAAATCGAGGCACCAGTCCACTCTCCAAGTAAAACCTGATATATGAGAGTAGCTCAAGACCCAATTCACCTGCGAGAAGACTTACCGCCCTTCTTCCGAAAAAACTTTGGCTTGTCATACTTCTTTCCTGTGGAGTTCTTGACCAGTTTCTTAGCAGGAGTGTTAGGAGGGGAGGAAGGTATTCATACTCACCAGACCGTACTTTCCAGCGCGTACGTCGCCTCTACATTTGAAAGAGCCCCCGGAGGATGGAATCTTCTATTGACCGAGTCCACTGCGAGTCCATAATCAGCTTATAAATCACGAGCTCAAGCCCAGTATCGGCATTGTGCTGGAAGACCTCGCTCAGAGCTCCGCGGATCGCGCAGAAAGCTTTCGCCCAAATCTCCGCGTGCAGCTCATCGGTGTGCTCGTCACGGCCGATTCCCTAGTCGGAACTACGGAAGGTAGCACATACTTTGCGCCGTTCACAGCTCAAAATGTGCAGGAAAGCGTGGACCATCTGGTGAACGAGATGGCCGAAATACTCGTCAACGCCATCAGCGACGATGAAGATCGCTTTTTGGACGTCATCGTACCAGTTGAGACTCTCTTTAGTCAAGCGATCTTTGGAGACTAGGCGAAGATCAAACTTGCCTTTGAGTGCGCTGGAGAACATGCAGTCATCTAGGATAGTATACAAATTCATCAGCCAGTTATGGAGTTCCTGCTCGGGTATCGCAAAGGGATCATTATTGTTGAGCTGGCGAGCGGATTATTCGCTAAGCTTGATGAGGAAGGATGACACAGCGCTCTTTCTATAACTAGTAGGAGGTCAGGGAGAGGATAGGCTCCTCGTTGAACGGGAAGTCTGTTGTGGAAGTCGGACTCAGCGTCAGAGCACTGCTCTGGAAGGTCGGAGTCGGGGAAATACTCTTCACGGCTCAATAGCATATTGTTATCCTGTTCATATGACTACGAAGCCCTTTTACTATAAGATCACGGCTGCCAATCGATATATAGCTGAGGTCTTGGGGTGCGATGGGTTTTAATACCTTGTTAAGGCGGATGGACAGCTAATGGCTACAGCATTTCATTGGAGCAACTGTCTACGAACAAAGCACTATTGTGAAAGCAGCAACGAACAGCGGAGATGATGAGTGAATAGTCGTAATGTTGATTGTAGATGGAGGTTAGTGTCAGCGTGTGATATAAAAGTATCAGTAAACAAGATACAGAAACCAGAGGATCTGAACAGACCAAAACGAATCAGATAGGAGTTCTCCGTATTGTGCACTTGGAAGAGTCTTGAGGGCATCGTAGAGATGTACGATGGTCTGTATAGTGATGGGAAGCTTGAAAATAATACTGAATCTGCTACCAAAATTGTTGATGGAACATGATGTAGGAATGTACCCAGTGAGTCAGACGATCTTGGATACCATATCGAGAAGTGACCAGCTCAGAGAGGCTATATAAGCATGATACAGATGTACTGAAAGATCCAGAGAATATGCAGACAGTAGCAGAGGCACAGCGATGACAGTGACAGACAGAGGATAGCATATGTACCTCTAAGCAGCATCCTAGCATTGTCCAGAAGAGAAGTATAATGGTCTCTATGTCAAGCAGGAGTTGTTCTTTTGCTGGAGTGGACACTCTTTTTACGGAAAAGACAGCAGCAGCGGTCTGATGACAACACTTGAGGTCAGAGCTATTTGCAACAGGCAGAGATGCAAAATACCTACCAAGCGATAGCTTCAGCTACGATAAACTTTCGTCTCAGCCAGAATACCCACGCACACAGATTGAGGTTTGGCTTTCACCTCGGGAACATACAATGATTTATATAACTACTTTACTAGCCAACAACGTTAGCAGCATCTTTTCTTAGGTGTGTCAGAACACTGGGTGATTTGATGGTGGTGATGTTGATGTAAAGAATCAGCCTTGATCGCCTCGATCTCACTGATTACAATCATAACAATAGCTAAGCTTCAAGTAGTAGAGCAGCAGCTAAACAATCTCGGCGGTATCGTCAGCGATCAACAAGACATAAGGGCCACGGAGGTGGTTGACAACCAAGTATCTGACAACAACGATACGCATGGGGCTGTAGAGGGAAAGAAATGGAGCGCTGAGAAGACAAGAGCTTGTGCTGGCCTCTGACTTCTAAAGAAGATATTGAATAGATCTTTGAAAACTCATACGCTGAATGATATGGCTGCCTCCCCTGTGTAGATAGCTTGCATATGGCGCCAAACTTGTAGAGCGTGGGTTCGTTGGCATACATCTTATAGGTAAGCAGCGGTGATCGCGAGGAAACCTGACATGGTCTTGGAAATTTGACTTCTCTTCACCCTAAGTTTTATCGCTTAACACTTGAGATGCAACAAAGCTCAGTTGCAAGCAGAACTTGCTGTCTAACGCCAACGAGATAAGAATAATGTACTTCCAAGAAATTCCGTAGGTGGCGCATCGAGGTTGTATATCAATGCTCTTAAGGAGCAGTTCTATTTGTCACTTACTATACAAGGAGTTATCCGGAATTTACGCCATAGCCATGCACCCAAATCTACCTACCAGCCCAACGCATCACCCGAACCCATTTCCGCATCCATAATATCTCGTTTTCATGTCACAGAATCAACTCACGACTACCCACCACCCTCCAGGCTCCCTCTCCTTCCCCAATTCCTCGGCTGCCTCTTCAGAAACGCGCCGACCGCCCCCAGAAAGCCTTCATGTCTCAAGAAATACGCTTTCTTCGCACCATCGCTCCAGAACTTTATGGCGAAACTAAGCGTATTTATGGTCTGGCGGTGGCCCCGAATAAAGGAGCCGCCGAAGTAGATGGTACTAAGATTATGCTTCTCGGATTGCAGGTAGGCGATTTGTCCAATATTGTTAGAGATGGCGTAGAGGAGGGAGCGGGAGATATCTTCTGGACCGAAAGTTGTCGGTGACTGTTCTGCTGGTATGTTTTCAGTTTCATTCGTGTGAGATGGTTCAGGTTTTGGACTCGGCCCCAACCCAGATTTGTCCTTAGACAGTCCACCGCTGTCCTCAGCTTCTCGCTCCGCTTCCATCTTCATCCGAAACACCTTCCCAAACGACGACGCAATCGCGCTGCTCTTCAACCCAATCTTGCCGTAGTCCGTCCCATAAATATCACCCACCAACATATCAACCTTCGCATTATCCCCTCTCTCCGCATCCGCCAACATCTCATCGAACGTCCTCGCGCCTGTCAGCAAGCTCAACAGTCCCCAAAGTGTGCCGCCACCCAAACTCGTGCCTCCAACACGCCGGAACTCTTTCGGTCCAGACACTTTGATCATCGACACTCCACTCCCGATATTCACGAGCAAATATGGGTAAATATCGCTTCTCGGCTCTTGAAAACACATCAAATCGCTCTCACTATATGTGAACACCTCCCGCGGTATCTCCGTTATGAAGAAATCCAGCCCAATGATCAGGCATTCCATCTCATCTTCGCGCAGGACGTCTACGCCCAAAACCTCGCGTATGTGGTCATAGTATTTGAAGGCCCCACCACCGGTCGCCATGATGCAGAGGGACGACGGATGTGAGCCATTGAGTGTCTGTTGTTTGCGTTTGAGGTGTGACATGAAGGCGATGCAGTCCTCGATGCGTGAGGTTTCGAAGTTTACGAAGTTGAGACGGCCGCCTGGGAGGGAGTCGTGCGGTTCGCGTGAAAAGTAGACAAGTTTTGCCAGGGAGCCTCCAATCTGCAGTTGGTTAACCAATATTCACATTCTCTCGAGCCCAGTTCCATGTCATTCCTTCAATTCCTTTCTCCTATTTTTTTTCTCAAGCTTCCGCTTCCCCCGTCTCTTTCAAGATCCCGGGGTACAGGAAATAGAGAACTCACGTCGACAGCGATATGACTAACAACAGCCGTATGGTTCGGCAGCCGTATATCCTTTGTATCATGCGTGCCACCATTTAAGTCCAATTGCTCCCCACGGTCACTACTTGCTAAATCACCCCCTTTTGCACCCTCCATCCCACCACCGCCGTTCGGGCTCGAGCTCTCATGATCCACAATAAACGCGCCTTTCACATTGATCTTCACGCTCCCAGGATGCGTAATCGTGCTATCTATTTCAGCAGTATTCGTCCGCATTCTGCGTAGTGCTTTGAGGATTTGTGTTGGTGAGCTCGGAGTCGGCGCGGGGTTTGACTCGGTCATTGCACGATTTTCTGAGATCGTGATGATTTCTTTTTGCTAGGTTGCGAGGAGGAGAGCTGGCAGAGTGCCAGTAGGAGCTGGAGTTATGAATGCATTGCTTGATAGAGAGATTTGGTAGCGGTTGTTTAGGGGTAAGCGGAGGAAGTGGTGTGGTGGGATATCGGAGGTAGGATTTTTGGCGGGGTCCAGTGATGAGCCCGAGGTCAAAGGATAGGATTATTTTTCGGTGCTACGTAGTCCAGTATAGCAAGCTAAATATCATGCATTGTTTATTAGATTGAGATGTTAGTACTGTGTTATAGCTGTTCACTGGTGGTAGCGGAAGATGGTGTTGTCAAAAGGCTGAACTGCCATTCAGTATCGAACTGATAGCATGCTCAGGAACAGTTCTAATCGAATTCTTGAAGATGGAGGCGATCGTAATGCATGGGCTCTGTCGGTTTGTCAGACAAGCTGGGTGAGAATGCTATGCCATGGCTGTCAAGAATATGATGTCCCAGAACGCCGCTCAACCAAAGCAGACCATGATCATACACTGTTACGGCTCACTCACAGAATATCAGGCTAGGACTCAGAAGAGAACGCCTACTCGGATTTGTGCTACAGGCTACGCTGGGTATCGAGAAGGAAAGACATGAAGAGAAACGATGGAGGTTAGCCCTAAGCCCTCCTGCCGTCACAATGCCACACCGCCTTCCCCTTAAGTCAATTACAATTCAAACAGTCTCCAAATCAGGATCGTAACATACACCAAGTGTCACATGCTTCAACGAGCGTGATGCAATTCATTATAAACATCCCGCCCGTCTCCTTTCAAGCTTCGAGATACATCTCGCATGTTGGCATGCATCTTCAGTCCTCTCCCCAATTGAGGATACGGATATGCTGTTGTTAATCCAGCCCAATACTCCTCCTTCCAGTTATAGCAAGGTCCGTGAGCCCCTTCGAGAGACGGAGTTATTTATAATGAATTTCCCATGCCTTCCCAGGAACAGCAGCTGGGAATCACAGTGCTGGTTGGGATTCTGATATGATACTTGTAGGCTGGTAAATGGTAGTGTTTATTGGAACCAGCATATGTTTCCTGATGCTGACAGTTCCAGACATACGTTCGAAGGTTGATCACTTGCACTTTCCTAACATACTGACTTGTGTCTTCTGCGGCCATAATCCAGAACTTATCATGCTTCTCGTACACGAGGTCATCGTCGTCACCGCTGACCAAGAGTGCAACGGCGTGAACATCAACCTCTGTCGGAGTCGTGCTCACACAATGTGCCTTATATGCTGAGCTTGAGTCTTTCTCAATGTCTTGTTTAGGAAGAAAGGTCACGACATTGCTCTTCTCCCCGCTGAACCTCCTGACAGGAATATTAACGTCGGTGGACCGGATGTCCAACATAGGGGATGACACCACGACTCGTGATCGTTCATCCCATCTCGTCGGCTTGCTGAACAAGCACACACTTGCGAACTGGGATTCTGTAGTCGAACGCTTTCATCTCCACGACGGCCAGCTGGAAGTTTTACCATACAGCCTAACTGATATGTGGGGAAAGAACGAGGTTCACATCAGTTTATTATCCTACGCAGTATCAAGCATGGACTTAAATGTGACGGAAAAATGAACAGCGTCGCCAGAATGCAAGAGAAATGAATGCAAGAGATTCCAAGTCCTACCAAAGAAATCCCGTACATTATCATTCAGCATGAATATCCAACCATGTAGGTTTTACACCGCCTACCAAGCATAGTTGGTAAAGCTGGAGCCGGGCACAGAATGTTTCCTTTTTTCGTGTAACCCAAGCTTCATGTCTCGGGCTATGGACGAATAACCACGGAGCATTGCTGGAGTTTCTGAGACTCAGATGCAGCCACCATCCTCCTCATACATCTGTTTTGAGATCGGGGGCACGAAGTGAGGTTCCATCGCAGCCTCTAGCAATGTAATTATGTAGTCTTGAGTGGAGTTGTAAATATGGCCCTTTTCAGGTACCATGATCGTCATCTTTCAGCCAGTAGCTGTAACTTGCAAGCACTTTGCAACATAGCTGTGGCTTGGGCTGACGGAAGGTTCGTACTCCACAGATCATGACTGGTCTCCCCTTTCCTTGGCTTCTTTCGCAAGCCTCTCCTTTTCTGCCACTTTCCCTAGTATCAGGGACACATTCTCCACGCTTTGAACATCTTTGTTGTCCTTCTTCTCCCTCATCACTGAAGCAAACCATTCCTCAATTTCATCCTCAATAGTAGTATTCTGGCGTTGCTGGTCCAGGCCCATCCTTCTCCGTATCCTGCCTCGCATCTCTTGCAAGGATGATACATCAAATGCCCATAGTCCTGCTCCAACAAGGTATATAGATATGCTCGTAACATTGATTGTAGCGATCGTGAATGCATCGAGTGCTTCTAAAGCTCCATTGACCTCATTTCCCTTGCCTCCATGGCTCTGATTGTAGAACTTTGGTATGGATTGTTTGTAGCGCCGAACAAGAGCACGTCGTGTTATGAAGGAGGTGAGGAGAACGAAGCCTGCGCCGGCACCGACTAATGTCAATTGACGTATCGACCTTGGTGAGAAGAAGGATTGTGAGCCTTGCTTGTTCGTCGAAGTAAGAGCCTGGGGAGAGTTCGCAGAATCTCTCATTATGGTAATGCAGGCGGGAATCTTTTAGTCCTGAAAGAGTGTATTGGGGTGAGAAAAGAGCAGTTGGGACCCTGAACGGCACGAATGACTTAGACTATGGGAGTAGCTAGAATCCGCGATGGTGTTGATCAAATCAACAAGACAACAACTGGACTGCCAAAAAATATAGTGGGGCCATGGCTTATTGTTTGCCTTGAATACAGGGCACGTAACCTCAACTCCCAAAGGGACAAGACGTTTGGCCAGAGGTTTCTTCTGTGTTCTTTGCCTGCTCGTCCTGACTACAAACAAGACAGTTACAGTACTGCTGTAGCTTCCACCAACATCAATCAAAATTGACTTCTATAGTCTCGTCTTTTTTGGCAGTCCTGCATCACTATGAAGCCTCTCCACTTTGAAGGCAGAAAAGATGTGGTGTTTTCCCAAAGCTACATGGGCTCTATACCTACTTCATATAGTAGATCGTGGTACTAGATACTTCTTTGAAACATAAGCATTTGACTCTCTCCAATGCTGTCATTTCTTTTCTTAAAAATATCTACTCTCTCTCGACCTGGATACGTTCTTCGTCTGGTAACTCCCTTCATCTGGCAACTCTATTCTCTCCTTCTGATAGCACTCCCATCTGGTAACTCTCTCCATCTGGCATCTCGATGTCAGGACCACTCTTTCAGTAGCTCCCAGTATCTGTAGAATCCGAGAGGTTGCTTAGCACTTTGTAAAGGTATACAATTGCTCGTCTTCACTGTCTCTCGTGTTGCCTTCGTACTGGCTGCTCTCGTTCCGAATCAAAAGCTGATCACCCCTGACAATATAGCTTCCAATAGACATTGTTTTCGTGCCCATTCAATTGAATTTCCCAAAGTGCTAGTGTGGATGGCGTAACACCTGTTCAGCTGCCAGTTAGTGGAAAGGCTTCTCTGGCACTGAGATTAGTATTTCTGTGTTATATATACAAATGAAGGGAAAGAAGCGCTAGAAAGCTCTCCATGTAGCTCAAGATAGTCGGAAGTGCATCTGATGACGCTTTTTAAGAAGCGACATCTCAGATGGCTCAGGTCTAGTCCAAAGTCCTCTCCTAGGGAATGAATCCATGCTGTTTTGGTCATTGTACCCAATAGAACGCCCATACTCATCGTCTCACAAAACAAGTACCAGCGGCTTGAGGAATGATGGATAGTCGATAGTCCGCTAATGACTTGCTGGCAGGATCAAAGGATTATTAGCTGACGCTCTCGAAAAGGTTCTGAGTACACTTACGTGGCGTATCGTCGTTCCATCAATCCTTATGCTCCTCATATGTTCCAGATTATCGACGTCATCGAACTGGAAGCTCTTCAGTCCTTGAACTGTTAAGTTCTCAAGCCAAAATATGGAAAACTGGTAGCCGCACGCCAGTTTTATCAACTCAACGTCCATAGTGAACAGTTATTCCAGGTATCGTCGAATAACTGAATTTGCTTGCTCGTCCTCTCGTTGCTTCGGGATCCGAGCTATATGTCAGAATTGGTCGAATGCTGACGCTATGTCTTGCAAAGCGTCCGCCAGAACCAGACCCTCGTCAAAATGGCAATGCGGTTTAGCAACCCAAGGTGCCAGCTGTTTTGATTTCTCCGCCGCTGACATGAGAAAGTTGCTGCCACTTCAACAAAAGTAGCTAAGTGGCTGACACCAGTTCAATATCGATGCATTCTGAAAAAACTTGCTCCTTGTGCCAGGGCTTTATTTCGCTTAACGTTTCGCATGTATATGTATCCTACCCCAGACTTCGACAGCTGCATGCCCTCATATTTTCTCCATGCTTGCATTATGGAGTACTCACCAATTTGGAATAGTAATGGCGGAACATGGACTTCCGCATGAGGGCCTGAGCCCGGCATTTCTGTATGGCCGCTTCGATCATACCCTTGTAATTTGAGGGGATGAAATACGTAGAGAAGAATGGAGAGGCAAAACCATGCTGGGACGAGTTCCGAGCTCTAAAAAAATCGCTGAAGAGAGGATACTTAGAGCCTCCATTCTATGGCTACAAGGACTACTATATGAAGTTCTTTCGTGATCCTGACTTGCCCGCCTGCTCTCCAATCTCAGACATTCCACAAACAATTACTTCATGAACAGAAAGGTCCGCGTCTGACGCATGCCAAAGGAACCCCAAATGCCAGAATGGTCCGTAAGGCTCGTAAGGTAGCACAAACATGCCCAGGTTTCCATTGACTCGCAGATCAGATTTACTATAACCCCAGGTTTCGGGATATACGACGCGCTGGAATTTGGTGGTAGAACTCTACCACCCAGAGCCCTGTAATCCGGATTTAGATCTGAACGCATCGACAAAGCTTTGGATGCGAACCGATTGGTGATCGGTAGGTATCCAACAGGAATGATGAAACTGCATGAGCGCGGCAGAAAAGGCAAAAAATGGAGATTCGATTGGCGTTGCTATTCCTTTTTCAATGCGTTTCGTGATTACGAATTCCGAAAAAGGAGCCACCAATGATCCCGTCACTGAGGTCAATAGAAGAGTTTCGAAATCAGAAAGGTTGGTGGAGCACCACAATGTTGAATATGTGGATGTATACTTGACGAAATCAAATGCATACAGCAAACAATTCCTCTCCCTTCATCCGGAATTTTCGATCTGACAATTAGATTCGTGGCTGAAGAGACGAAACAGCATGTTACACTTGATGAATTAGGGCTCTTGGAAGTGTTCCCGTAGCCAATGCGTTCACAGGACCTGTCCTTGTCCTTACCGGTAGTTAGTTGTCCTGGCATCCATATTAAAGGAGAGTACGTTCACACAGAAACTTACAAAACAACCTTCGCATCCCAGCTGGATTCCGGGCGACATTTTCATATGTATCGACGCTGAACTTCACAACATACATCTAGCCTAACACCGGGCATGGTTTAAACTTCCACTACAATCAGACTGAAACCTATAGTGTGGTCAACGAGTTCCTGAATATTGAAGGGCTTGCTCCTTCAGGATGACTTGATGTGAGAGAATTGTGTAGTTGGAAATTTTCGAAGTGTGTTGCACCATGAATTGTATGTAGAGCAACCTCAATAGCATAATGAATAATGCTTATCTGACGAACTATCGAAATATGCCTATTGTCCTCGTTTGCAATGGTATGATAACTTCACAAGTTGCGAGTTATTACAATCCGGTGTCCATTGCAAAGAGAAGAAAGAGGGAGCAGAAAAAGGCAGGGCTCATCAGCATAGTGGATCTAACTGAAAATTTGCTTTGGAGGTCAATTTTGTGACTGCCTTGAACTCTCACAAAGCCAAAACCAAGTACCTATATTTTGATTGGATGGGTACTTGGCTAGAGACATCAAAAAGAAGCAAAATGATCTGCGTTGCTTTACCGATTGTGGGATTCGAACCCCTTAACGTGCTGGTCAGTCGTCTACGTCGTAAAGCTTAGAAATTTAAGTACTTACACAGCCTCGAGATACCTACTGGCCCTGCCTTGCACACGATTGATAGAAGTCTCGCGCGCTACCATTGCGCCAAACCGGCTTGTTGTATTTGTGGCCCGCACATTTCTAGTTTATTATATAGCTCTAGAAAAATCCGGCTGAGGTATGACTGTGTCTCGACTAACGTCTGCTACCACTACCACACCGCTAGAAGTAGGGGGCCAGATTTGCAACAACCCATAGTATTCGTTGGTTAGATTAACTAAAAACATATATTACGAACATTACTGTAAGATCACTCCGATCACCTGGTCTTTACGTTGTGTACGACATGCATCAAAGATGTTGATGCTCCCAGTGTTAAGCCCTGCGATATCCACTGGGTCAGAAGTTAAAATCGAACTCGCACACAGTGGATGTAAGGCAAAAGCTTAAATATCATTGATTCAAGCTACCTTAGCTGATGAATTTGACATATCTGTCAAGACTAAGCTCTACCGCCCCTCGAACCCTTAGCCCAACCCTCGTAACTCTGTAACAGCTCGGTCGTAATCTGCTTCTTCGTTCCATCAACAGCCGTCAGCAACTCCTCCATCAACATTGCAGGCTTAGCACACTCCGACTTCTCCAGTGTAGCGTAGCCAGCTGCTTGACACACTCCAACCAACTCCGCACCAGAGAATCCCTCAGTCCGATCTAGTAGCTCGGCAAAGTCAAAATTAGCAGCAACACCCTTCACTGTCTTCCTCAGAATCTCCTCTCGTCCCTGCCTATTCGGCGGCGCAACATAGAGCAACTGATCAAAGCGTCCAGGTCTCAGCAACGCCAAGTCCAGATCTTCAGGCTTGTTCGTTGCAGCTAGTACCAAAACACCTTTCAAGCCCTCAATACCATCCATTTCATTCAACAAGGTAGTAAGAACATTAATGCCACTACTGCGACTACCACTTTCGCGCTTGCTGCCAATAGCTTCAATCTCATCGAAGAAAATTATGCTAGGGCTAGCGAAACGAGCTTTGGTGAAGATCTCACGGACGGCGCGTTCGGATTCGCCGACGTACATGCTGTTGAGCTCGGCACCTTTGACGGCGAAGAAGTTCAGCCCCATTTCGGTGGCCATGGCTTGGCCGCAAAGAGTTTTCGAACAACCTGGTGGTCCGTAGAGGAGAATGCCTTTCCTGGGCTTGAGACCAAAGAGTTTCATCTGTTCTGCTTTCTGTGTACAGTCAGTGATGCAATTGCGCTACGTAAGAGAGTTGTGACTTGCTTCGAGTGGCCAGCGGATAGCTTGTTGCAAAGCCTTCTTGATATCTGGCACACCTCCAATGTCATCCCATTTGACAGCAAGAGGCTTTAGCGTAACATCCTTCATAGCAGTAGGCCGGACTATAAGCATAGCCTCCGTAATATGCTCTTCTGTCATGAAGCGTGCCTCAGAAGTGGAGCCTAGGAAGCTTTTCTCCGAGATGAAGTAAGCTTGATTACGCAAACGAACCAAGTCAGCTGCAGTGTATGCATGTGTACAATCTCCTATTCTATCGAGGATGATATCTCTCGACTCACGATCAATGGGAAGATCCATTGACTTCAAGATTGCTTTTCGAGCGGCTGTGTCTGGAATAGGTAATAGAACTTCTGTCGTGAACCTGGATCGTATGCGTAGTGAAGTCGGTAGTTGCCCAGCGTCAAGTGTAGCAGCAATGACAATGACTTGTGTCATGAACTTCGGCGGACTAATGGCCAGCGAATCTAGCTCTTCTTCCAGTATGCTAGTGATGCGGTGAGCATTGTCATTCTCCTTAGAGACAAGAGAGTCAATGTCGTCGAGAATAACGATGCTTGGCTTGTTTCGCTTCGCCTCCTTGAAAGAATCTCTAATATCCGTAATTTTAGCAACGTTGCGTACCCAGTAGACTTTACCCCATCCACTATTTGCAACGCAATTGATGATGGTAGTCTTCCCAGTCCCTTGAAATCCCGACAGTAGCAGAGCAACGGACTTCTCTGTTAGCGGGTTCACAAACTCTCTGTTGAATCTGCCGAGGAACTCGTTGATCGTCGCTAATGCTTGGTCAAGACCTGGTAGAGGGTTGAGCTCTAAGCGAGGTCGAGTAGCCAAAGCGTGCTGGCTGTCATCTTCATAGGAGATCTTCAGAACGGTCTTGCTAGCATGAAACTTGGCCAGTCTTCTGGTGCGGTTTCCATTGATCAGTTGGACTTGGAAAGAGCGCTTAGTCCCAAGGAATATCACATTTTCGAATGTCTGTTCACAGAATATCTACAGGTAGTTGCGTTAGTGACATTGTTGGAGTGTAGCGTTTGCATACTCACAAACTGAGATTTGACTACATATATTAGCTCATCCCAGAGCTGTGTAGAGGATATGTGAATGACTTACAAAGATGCTCCCTCAGTATGACCTCCCACCATTTGACCTCAACTTCATCAGGGACTACCTCCAGTGCTTCAGCATCACCTTTGCTGTTGGTGATATTTCTCAGAATGATAGAATTTGCGTTCTCAAAAGGATCGTCTCCAGCACCAATAATGAGATCACCAGATAATTTGACTCCAAGAAGTTCCTGGAACTTATGTGAGACCTGTAGAAGTCCTGGTTTCAGGTTTTTCTCGAGAGATAGATCAGCTACGGCTTCTATCCGACCATCTTCTTCCTCCGGCTTCCAAAGATAGCATGGTTCGCTTTGCTTCAACTTTAGATCTACACCACATCTTAGTGCTTAATTTCGCATCTCGTGGGACACATCAAACCTACCTAATAGAGTATCTCGGTTCATATATACACGTGAGAGTGTTCTTCCGCCATGTAGTCCATCTTTCTCTGGAGGAGGTCTGACCTTGACCGCCAGGGTCTTCTGCGCATTCTGAAGACTCGACATGGTTCCGTATAAGTATTGTGCAGATTTAACATCGTTGTTGGCTCAAATCTTCTGGGACGTTCAAAAGGTTTGCCGAAAGAGTGACAATGCCAAGACAAATTTTGTCAAGCTCGCAGAACCTTAATTTATGTATGGTGGACAGCATCGAATTGATCAATGAGCTGCCACAACTCTACCTACCTACCGATTGCACGATATTAATGCCGCTGGCGCGTTCTACACCGCCGCCGTTCCTACTGCCTGCACGGGGGGCACGAATACTGTATCGGACTTTACAGACCGAAGCTTCCAAAACTCAGTATACCGCAGATCGCGATGATGGCTCGCAGAACACCGTGAGAATACGAAGGAGGAGCAGCAACAAGACACATAGGATACTGTTCAAGGGTGTTGGAAAAGCCGTAGATAATCGCGATCTTTCTCAAAGCCCCAACGAGTTGATGCCGTCACAATGTCCTGCAGTACATAAACCAACAACAGAGGTGGATGGCGGCTATGCTTCTCCACGGCGATTGAATCCCGCAAGCTTTGCGGGGCAGCCTGGCTACAGTAGCATCCCGAGATCGAATTCAGGGCATCCTGTTAAACACACAAGTCCGCCCTTTCGCTCTGTTGCATCTCAATGGTGGCCATCTAAACTACATGCACAGAACCGGGCTCTATTGGTCAATCAGTTGACCTTGGCAAGGAGTCGTACACAGAAGCAAAGGAGTCAGTCGACCATATCCAATAGTGATCATGATACAAGCACAGGGTCTGCTGAATCGAGGCAGAATGGGCTTGAGTATGGAAAGGCAAATCCGATGTCAGGAGACCATTCAGTCAGACTGCACCCAGCAGTGGCAACGCCTGCAGTACTATCATTATATGCCAATAAGAAACGTTTCCGTGCTATGCGAAGAGAAGCATGGTGCCGAAACCTCATTAAAAGAGTTGCAAGCAGCAGAAATGGGAAAGAAAAAGAGCTGCAGAGGAAAGCTGATGCACGCAGAGTCGCTATAAATGTCAGAGGCAACAATGAGGCCTCCCGACCCGATGATTCTAGCGGAGCTCAACAGTCGACGACATCTGACCCTAGTAGCGCTGTGGTATTAGGCGGGTTTAGGAGTGTCATCCCCAGAGACGAGAAACGACGGCGAGCGGCTGGGCGATTACGACCGAGGGATGTACAACGAGGCGCTCTTGATCCCATAGATACAGATGCAGCCAGTAGTCAAGATACTCCACGCGGGGCATCAGGTTCCGTCCCAATCCCATGTAAGGGCAACGAGAAAACAGACCCTACTTGGCAAAATCAGAGCGTGGCGGAAGTAGCAAGCATGGGAGTCACTCAGCCCTTGTCATCCGATAATGGGATCTCCAACTCAATTCCCAACACCAAGAGGTTACTAAACGGCCTTTGGGCTAGTCTACGGAAGGTTCGTTGGGACGCCATGAACTCCTTTAAACCTATGGAGAAACCCAAATCATTAGATAATGGATTTGAAAGCTTCGTCGATGCGAAAAGAGACCAGACTACCACAGTTAAGAGCCATAATATGGAGATAACGGTCCCTACTGGAGCAAGTAACGAGATTGAAAAGAACTTCCAGGCAAGGCTGAAGGCCAAAAAGAGTTTGCTTGATGTTGATTACGAGAAAGCAAAGTTTTACCAGACGTTAGCCTACAGGTTTCTCAAAAACAGAACATCACTCAGCGAATTGAAGGAACTGGAACACAATGGGCACAAGAGCTTCATCGACATACTCCCAATAATTAAAATCATGCCCATAGGGACAAAGAAGCGCTTTCTCCTAGTCCTCAGAAGGAGAATAACTGTTGAGGCGTACCAAAAACTAGGTATGGGGAGGTACGCGGATGTACTCGAAACGATGATGTCCCTCTTGAAAACAAATACTCAAGCAAATAAGATGGTTCAATCAAGCCAAAGAGAGATTGCACTACGATCTCAAGTAACGACGATGGGTTCTTTTGGCAAAAATATAGCTACAGCTACTAGCATTGACGAGCAAAGCAACTCAACAGATGTTCATATCGTTGATATCGAGCAGAATGTGGTAAAGGCTGTCAGCAGAACAGAAAACGATGTGGATGGCTCAACACCTCCCTTAATGGATCAGCAGAACCAGCGGGACACGAGTGTAACCGAGCTAGAACAGAGATTGATTGCCAAGATTGCAGAGCTTGAAGCGAAGCTGACACGACTTACCTTGTTGCAAGGACTTGCAACAGCTTCGACTGAGCGCCCAGTACCATTTTCTCAGGCTGATGAGATGGCAGAAGACCTTGAGATGCCCTTCAGTAAAGAGGAGATGTTCCAAGAAGAAGCTGAAGAGGACGACAGGGTCCAGAGGCCAACTGCCAGAAACAACTTGTTTGAGGAGCTCTTTCCCGAAGAGCAGAGACTGCCTGCAAGCCCACCACCTCGACTGAAAAAGGTAACCATTAAACCTTTTGAATGGAATAAAGGCCTCGTGACACCTGCGTTATACCATCGTGGAGACCCGTTTAATAGCCAGGAAGGCCTGGCAATGTATCCGCCTGTCGAACGAGAAATTCCCATAGCAGACTCTACTCCGGGTATGCATGTAGTGGAGGAAGAAATGCATCGAGACGGGTTGCAACCGGTCGTAGTAGTACTCAAAGGCGCTAGTCCTCATCTTGAAGAGAGCGATTTCTTCAGAATTACTCCGAAAGGAGCTCACATCGAGGGCTGGACTAGTGGGATCATCAAAGGTACATATATTCCAAACCTTCACAACACATCGAAAGCTAACAAAGACTCAGTCGTCCAGTCCCGCGAAGCAACAACCCTCAGCTCGCTCTCCACCTACTACATCCTTTTCACCTCAGAAGTCGCCGCTCTTGCTTACATGGACCAGACTCGACGCCTACACAACCTGGCGCGCTCCAACCTTGGCGGAATCATGATTCCATCCACTGCCATAACCGCAAGCTCCATCGAATATGAGGCTACAGCTGCGATCCGTTCATTCAGTCTCATCCCCGGCCAACAGAAACTCGAAATGCAGAAACTACGCCATCCGTATCCAGAAGCAGCGAAGCACATGATCTACAACCACGGGCCTAAACACCTCCGCGATCTCCGGCCGAATCAAGAAGGCCTCGTGGTTTTCGGGCTCCAGTCTGGCATAGCGACCGTGCGGGATATCAAAGAGGTCCTGGATAAGGACGGACGCACTCGTAATTTCCTCTGGGATCTTGTGCCTGAAAATCCTATCGTCGAACTAACGAGTTTAAGAAATGGGCAAACCGTAAGACCGCCGAGGAGAATGGTGAATGGGGGATGGGACAACCTGAAGTCGAAGGAAAACCATGAGAATTATGTCGTACCGTCAAGGTTTGTGTTGAAATTCCAGAAAACGGATGAGGCGAGGAGGTTTGTGAGGGAGTGGCATCGCAGGCCGTTTCCACAGCCGAGTTTGTATGGGGATGATGAGGATGCGCCGGTGGTGGAGGCGAGTTATTTGTGGTAGCCTTGCACACAAGTCAAGAAGAGAGAGTGTTGAATGCTTACATGAACTGTGCAAAGATTTGTAGACTTATCAAAAGTCACACAGTATTAGCCAAGGTCACTGATATTAAAAAATCGTGGTTTGTCCACTTCCTTTCGTATGTTCTTAGTTGGTGGAATATCTGAGGTGCAGTACAAAGCTTTTAGATAAGTCCGAGCTAGACATCAATCCATCAATCCCGCCTGCCCGTTCTGCCGTCGTTCGAATTGTTTTGGCATATATAAAGAGGCGAGGTTTTATGGGGACAAGCTTTGACGCTAACGGGAAAGGCAACATCGAATTGACAGAAGAGCCAGCTCAACAACCTTAACTTCTGCCCATTCACCACGTACCCTCAAGTGTCTCCTACAACTACCTCTACGACTCTCGGTTTCTTCCTAAGATAGCGCAGTTGAATCAACCACGACACCAAGCAAACGACGTCACGAATTCGCGTTCGTCATCTCCCCAATTCCAGCCTTGCAACGACAACAAAACCCTACCTTACTTAGTATACTACCTCACTATACCCCATACTCCTCTTTCTCGAGACCAAGAGCAAACAGAAACACTTCAACAACTCTCCCAACATTCCCCTCGCATACCTGCGATTTCTCCCAACCATGGCAGGGGCGCGTAACTATGACTTCCTGGTACGCAGAAAACCCCCCTCATCCTCCCCTCCTGTACCTCGTACCCCCTCCCAGCTCTCAGCCTTCGCGATGGCATACGCAGACAACTTACTCTCTATGCACCAGATCAAGCTGCTGCTAATCGGCGACAGCGGCGTCGGCAAATCATGCTGCTTGCTGCGCTTCAGCGAAGACTCCTTCACACCATCATTCATCACGACCATCGGCATCGACTTCAAGATCCGCACTATCGAGCTCGACGGAAAGAGGGTCAAGCTGCAGATATGGGACACGGCGGGTCAGGAACGGTTTCGGACGATCACGACGGCGTATTATAGGGGTGCAATGGGCATTTTGCTGGTGTATGATGTGACTGATGAGAGATCTTTTAATAGTATGTTCTACATGCCATCCTCCCTCCCAAATTCCAGTTCTGAGGTTTTGCAGCACAGAGCTGGAAGCGAAAGCAAGAAGAGTCGAAAAGCTAACAAGTACTCAGATATTCGAACATGGTTCTCCAACGTCGAACAGCACGCTACCGAAGGCGTCAATAAGATCCTGATTGGCAACAAATGCGACTGGGAGGAAAAACGGCAGGTTTCAACTGAGCGCGGCCAAGAGCTCGCCAACGAGCTGGGCATACCCTTCCTCGAGGTCTCGGCCAAGTCAAACATCAACGTTGAGAAGGCGTTTTACAGCTTAGCGGCCGATATCAAGAAGCGAATTATTGATACGGCGAAGACGGATCAAAGCGCGGCGAGTGGTGTGGATATTGGCGAGAAGGGTAGTGGAGGTGGGCCTGGTGGAAAGTGCTGTTAGATAATGGGAGGGGAAACCTCTCATTTGACGAGCGTTCGCGCAAGAGAGGCAGAAAGCTTTGCGATACTACGAGAGGAGAGAATTGCACCGGTGTGTTGGGTTTTCATGATGATACTATGTGGGATTCTTGGAGTTTGGTCAACCTTCACACTCTTCGGTATTACAAATTGAAAGGCAGCATGTTTCTATGTCTTGATCTCAGCACACACCATTTCTTTCTGGCACCAAATGACAGCACATTGTCTGGAGTTTTGTTTGAAGTATCAGCAATGTCAATAAGGTAATTTCTCAAACACCACAAGTGCACGGTGGGATCAAACTGCCTGGGCAACGACAGCATATGGTGTGAAGACAGTCTCTGGCACTAAGCCAGAGACCCGGTTTTGATAATTTACATAGGTCATTCGACATGACATAACATCTATCTCAACCACTTCGAATAGCCCCATCTAATCCTCTCCAACACCTTAAGCTGCGTCTGGATTCCACTTCCAATATCACACAGATCACCCACATCCTCCAAAAACTCCCGCTCAATCTCCCCGGGAAACAAGCTCTTCGCCCTTGTCCTCAGCACATGCACTTCGCACAGCAACAACCCGTGGTCTTTATAACTGAGCAGGTTATTCGTCGCCGGCACAGCAAGCGTCAGGATGCGATCGATGTTGCGCAAAACGCGCACGGTCTGCCCGGCGCGCTTGCCGTTGCGTAAGCCGCGCCGCGAGCCGACGCTGGTGGAGAGATAGCGCAGCACGGTGAAAGAGACGAGGATGCCGGGCGTCAGTCCGACGAAGCCGAAAACTAGTTCTTGCGACTTGAGCAGCGCGTCGATGCCGCTGATGGCGACTTCGACGTCGACTTTGGTTTTCTGCACCTGGATCAGAAGGCTGCGCACGAGATCACCGCGGATTGTGCCTTGAAACGGTTTCTTCAAATCGCTCTCGTACACGCGCAGCACGGGCGTCAAATCGCCCTCTTTGACTTTGTGACGGATCTCAGCAATCTGGCTCTCATTAAGCGTGCCGATTTCAGAGCCCGCGGCGACGGGATTGTCGATGGCGAAGTCAACGACCATGCGTTCCAGAGAGTCGCGGTCACCTTTAAGCGACTCTTTTGACATGATGGCGACTTCAGAGTCCTTGTCGTGGCGAATGGTTCCAATGACTTTCTTGGAAGGCTCGATAACCCAGTTTATCCAGAAATCGCGTGCCGTGGAGGCGAGGTCGCGGATCCAGGTTATTATCTCCGCGCGGCGATTCGCGAAGATGCGGAGAAGTGTCGTGGAGGAGAGCAGAAGGAGGGAGGCTGGGAGCCAGTAGCGCACTAGTCTTGATGGGCGGCCGTATTCGCTGGCGAGGCATTGGGAGGCAGCGATGTGGTTTGGGACATGGGTATTCAGGATGTGCTGTAGTCGTCGTGATAGTTTGACTGGTCGTGGTTGTTGTGCGGAATCAGAGTGTGTAGAGAGTTCGGGGTCATTCTCTACGCTTGCGAAGACGTTGTCTTCGAAGTCCGAGACGCCGGTTTCAATCGAGGTCACGTTGCAGAGAACCGTATCCATCAATGCAATACTGCGTTCCACGACAACTTTCCATTCGTGGCCATCGTTCTCTTCAGCCTTCATGCTTTCTGTGTCAGATGGGATCCCGAAGTTCAGTCCCTCATCAACAAGCACACCCAGACCACTCGAGCTCATCTCCCGTAACCTCTTCAAATGTCTTTGTTTTCTCCTCGCCTCGCTCCGACACAGTGCAATGGGGCTTAATACCCGTCGCTGCAAATCCACAACCGAGCGCTCCTGTATACTCTCCCTCACCAAGTCATAGAACTGTTTCCAGCTCCCTGTGACATTGCTTTTTAAGTCCCTAGCTGAAATCGCTTCGCCAGGTGCACCTCGTACCCTAGCTACCCTCTCCTTGGTATCGGCGTAGATATCTTTCGACCATGTCCATAGTCGTAGGGGAGATGTTTGAATGGTGTAGATGCCGGTATAGGTGTATGAACCGAGAACTTCGTCCCAATACCATATATCGTCGCTCAAGGGTATCGTGTGTTCGAGTAGTGTGTTTAACAACAAGCCGTATGTTTGAACAGTCGCTTTGCTAACGAGGAGCCATTCTAGCTCCGTCTCATAATTGATTCCTGTTTCACCCTCTTCCTCACTTTCGCCAGCCGTTTGGAGTGATGTTTCTGCCAAAGCAGCTTGCTCTAGAAGCATAGAAATACGCCATGAGCTCAGCAGAGGCTTTGCAGAAGAGGTTGATGAGAGCGATTTTATAATGGATTGGAGCTCGGCTACGCGTGGAGAATGTGCGATGTGCTGAGATTGTGAGTTGAAGGTTGTGGAGGGAGGTGTTGCGAGGTGGACGCGATCAAGCTGGCTGTCAACATGCCGGACCTGACTGCAGGTACAGCATTAGCTTCAATTTCCTATGGATTTACTTCTCTGGGAGCATTGGTGGAGGAGACGCACTCTGCAACTATTGACATTACGGCTGAAGCATGTGAGCTTGCTAGAGGCACGAAATATGCACTTTTGGGAGACGTGGCGCAGAGATCGTAAAGAGCTGATTGATACTTAGATTTTCAAAATGACTTTGTTTTTGGAAAAAGCTACAATGACGTTGATTGCTGCGAAGGCTTGGCGCCAATAGGCAAACTTCAGAGAATGAGGATAAGTAACGTCTCATCCTTTAAAAAACGATAGATAGGTATCTATTCCCTACTGCTTCAGACTACCTTACCTATTCTCTGCCTTCACTGAGCCGATGGACAAAGGCAAAGGCAAATCCAAGCGATGTGTTGGCATGCACTTACTAGTACAAGTTGGTACTATCAATACTATCTACCCAACCTTAGTACGAAGGACGTCCTCAATTTCAAGGAGTATTGGACACTTGCTATTATTATCCTGCAATATGTTCTGAGCTATAGCTCATCTGAGTTATATAACAATCGGAGTGCGTGGGCAGCATTGAGACAACCACAACTGTCGGCTTCTATACTGATCTACAAATAATAGAGCCATTGAGTCACATCATGCAGCTTTCCTTTGAGCCGCGAGACGTTGCTTGACGATATGCAACACAGGAATTAATACTCCTCATCAAATAGTCGAAGCGTACGCTGCAATTCACAGCTACATGAGAGTTGTTGCACAGGATAGTCGCCCTGGCAAGCAAGAACTGCAGTATCCGGCTTTCTCTACCACTCTACGATCCATAAGGCTTTGAACTGTGCGTTAAATCTTAGCCTGGAAGCTGAGAGACAGTTCTTGTCCACGCTGCCACTGCTTCTGAACTAAACAGTGTCTCACGCGGTGACAGCGTAGTACGACTCTGTGCTCACCAAGGTCGGTATCTGGAGCGCTCAATCACGAGTATAACGTACTCTCTCAGCCCGTTCGATGATGATTGGATACTACAAAATGAATGGAAATGCGGTCTTTCTCGCCATAACTAAATGTGTTCACTAAAGCAGATCGAGGTATGCTGTGCATGGGATGTGTTACACCGGAGTAGAGCACAACGCATTACCTACAAGCGAACATGAGCAATATCTTGATAATGGATGAGCTGCAGGACATCAAAAGACACCAAGCTCTCCGAAAGAGCGGTCCTTGAGTGCCACTCCTAATGAGCCCAGCCGATGATAACCGTATGGCGCTCAAAGCTATCAAAATTGATACTGGCCACTATCTAGGTAATGTGCAGAGATCACAGTAGTGTACAGAGTCCGTGGCAGCATGTAACGCAGCATTGTTACGCTCCGAAGCACAGACGAGAACATATACCTGTACCGTACCTCCCTGCACCCTATTGAGGTACGGTGAGCTGTCACCTTCGTGCTCTGAGGTCGGCAGTCCTCAGAACATCGACCTGTATGGGAAAAGCTAGCTATAAGCCAGCCAGAACGTCTGCATATTCTTTCCACTCGAAGATAGCTGTACACAACAGCACTATCGCGTAGCACTTCTACATTGCTGTGCGAGCTCAGTGAGGAGTGGTGTCAAGTCTGTATGGCCGCCTAGCGTCAATCATAGCTTCGGGCTGCAACGACTCCGTTTTCGCAGCCTGTATCTGCGCAACCATGATTCAACTCGTGCATCTTCCTCGCTCCCCAAGAATCCGATCCCTGCCCTCAGCCCAACATAAATACACCACCAGCGCACCTCTCAATTTCTTTCCAGTCCCAGATCACCCTACCAAGAATCCCAAATAAAAAACAAGCACCATGTCTCAAGCACCAGTCCAAGGCAAAGACTACCAAGGTCACAAGCAACCCCATCCCGCCGTCGTAGCTGAAGCGTCTATCCCCGAGTTCAACGACTCCAAGATCATCAACCATCCAGACAAACTCCTGCTGTCGCGCATCCAGAAGTACTTCAAGTACTTCGCCACCGGCGATGTTGACGGCATGGATAGTCTGTATACTGACAATTATACCATCACTGATATCCGTATGTCTCTACCACTTTCTTCTCTTCCACTTGCGCCTCCCTTTTAGACAACCCAGCGATATATTCTCCGAAATATGATGATGATAAGTGCTGATGGGAGATTGCTCTTGTAGCGTTGGCAGCAGTAGGTGTCCCCCGTGGAGCCTGGAAAGATCTCAACAAGGGCTTCGGTTCCTTCGTAACCGACCGCTACGTCGAAGCCATCTCGCTCTACGGCAACGCAGACTTCGCGATCCTCGAGAACGTCGGCTGGTTCCGTCTCGTCAAAGAATTCCCCGAAAACGTGAAACCCAATTTTCCCGGTGTCAAAGGTGCTTCCCCCTTCCATTTACACCGTACCCTCTCCCCCCTCAGCGCTACCAATTATTGCATTACATGCTTTCGGGGGGGATATATGGGAAGCGATGTTAATACGTAACAGTGGGCGACAAAGTGGGCATGATAAACGCCTCCTGTATCTGGTGGAACAAAGAGGGCAAAGTGTACCGCGAACTTGAGTACGGTCGTGTGACATGGCCGGACTTCGACATCAACCATTTCACGTCGTTCGCGGGGACGGACTGTAAGCTCCACCAGGGGCTCTACCACTCCCACGATCATCACCATGATACCCACCATGCTCACTAGATGCGGCCCTATGAATCGATATGGTGATGCTGTGCTGGTAAAGCCTCGGGAGAGAAGTTGTGTCCTGTCAGATACATATTCGTAGCACTAGGCAGGTATCCACAAATCAGTACATGAATGATAACATCACCTCACTAGTGTTTAACGAAAAGGTGACAGCATATGCATATATTTCGCATCATGCTAATAAGTTTGTACAAATTTAATTTACAGGTACCAGCAGTCCACGCTCCAACAATATACTACTTTCGTTTCGCCATCTGTGCAGCAGCCCCCGGAGACCAGAAACCTAGATCCCTTATACGGCTCTTCAGCTCTTTCTCGTCTTTTTGCATATCTGCCCATAATGTCATTGGCTCGTTAGTTGTTCCTGTCTCCTCGTAGTCATGATAGATCTGGGGCTTCCGTGCCCGTTGTTTCCTTTCCTCCTCCGTGAAATCTAGGCTCGGAGCACGTCCCTGGAGCTGCATGGCTTTCTCCATGATAACAAGCATTTCCTTGAACGCAATTTTCCTCTCTTCTTGAATCTCCAGTCGCATGGTCTTCGCGATAGACAAGACTCGCTGAATAGCCCGAAACCACCATGCCGCTGCGTCATCGGGTATGCATTGATATTTGTTCAGCAGGAACTTGCCTTCCAGGCGCCTCTCATTCTTGAGGATTGCTTTAAATCTCTGGTCGACTATCATCTTGTTGGCAACAATCATGCGTAGTACCCAGTCTAGACCCTTCTCATTTCTCAGACCAATGTAGGCGCGGAGGTGAAGCGTCAAATCTTCCAGTCTTGGAACCACGGGAGACCTTGCAGTGCGGTATGTCATCGTATCCCAAAAGTCTATCGCCTCCTGAAATCGGTTCTTGTACACTAGAATGCTCATGGGATAGTTGATGAATCCCAGTTCTTGTAGTGGTGGGATATCATTCTTCTCCAATATAGCCAAGGCGTCTCGGGTCGCGGCCGATATGCTTTCGTTTTCACAAACTTCATCTTTTGCCAATCGGTGAGCAAATATTTGATGAAGAGGAGCAGCAAGATCTTGGTCTTTCCTCCGGTCCCTTAACAAGGCCAACGCGTGGCTGGAGTCATGGGGCGTCAATTTCAGCGAAGCTTGAATCGCATGGGAAAGACTAAAGCGGTGTAGTGGAAGATTGTTGGCAATGGCATGGTCGTATATCGCTAAGGCCTCTTTAGCTTTTCCGAGGTAAAGCGCTTCTGTCATTCGTTCAGTGGAGCTCTTTTCATAGTTGGAAGGCACCTTTACGATATTGTCCAAGTAGTTAAGCCGCCCTGCCGCAACTTCAGGATCTACCGCGGTACTAGACAGTGCGATATTGCGCAAAAGTGAGATCGTCGTGTTGTCGATGGTACGCTCATCGAAGTGATCGATGTGCGTCATAGCTTCATAAAGCCAGAATATCTCCTTATGGGTGAACTTCCATTCCTTGTGGCATGCTCTGAACAGTGTATTGAGAAATTTAGCGTCGAGTCTGGTATTGACTGTGGACATGAAATCTAACCACCTAGATACCGCGCCAAGCTCCTTGCTCTTCAGGTACTGCTCGAGAATGATGTTTGAATGCTCCGTTGTCAGTTTCAGCTTGAAGCTTTCGACGTATTCACGAACGAATTCCTCCGTTTCCGTGAGCCCATGCGATTTGGCGAATACGCCGAGAACTGTATCAAAGCACTGGCTGAACTCTTCCTTGTCCGGCTTGCCGCTCGCTATCCCTGCAAAGTCTGCTCTTACTCCTTTCCAATCACCGCGCATGGCCTTCGCCAGAGCGAACTGACCTGCTATTCGAGTAAATCCTGGACCTTCTTCTCTTTTGCTTACAGTGGGAGTCAGACGCTCCATATGGCGCGCCCTTTTTTCGTAGTTCCTAGCCAGAAATTCGTCTCCTGCCTCGATACAATTTCTTATGATTAAGGCATATGGCGCCACTGGATGATCCGTGAGGTGCAGCTTTGGTTCGATTTCGTCGAAGAGCCGTATGCTTCTAGTTATGTCTTTGTGGACCATCCAGTCATTTGAGAGGGTCATCAAAATCGCAGTCGTAGAAACTCTCAACTTCAGTCGCTCTGCTATCTGAAGGAGAGCGCGCATGATATCCCTTTGCAAATGATAGAATTGAACCGCCCTGACACATTTCATTGCCACGGTGGTTATGCGATAAAACTCTAACTGGTGCGTTGGGCCCAGTCGATAGGGTCCCTGAAGAAAGGCTTCTATTGCTTTCTTATATAGTTTGGTGCCGTGAAGAGCAATAATGTTCATGGCTGCTGCTGGATTAATAGCATCACCAATTGATAACTCCATATACGAATATATATCCTTTGTCAAGCCAAACATTTCTCTATCGCACGTTTCTGCACACAGCTTGCGTCCTAACTTAAGCCATCCGGTTCCGAACTTGCGCCTGGGACGGTTGTTAAATTTCGTTGTGTAGATCGAGATCGCCTTTCGAAGCGTAGCTTCGTCACTAGATGTAGCCCCTGCAACCTTGCTTTTTCGCAACATATGGAGTAGTATCTCCCAAGGCTTGAAGTCCCAGAAGTGATGTTCCTGAATGCCTTTGTAACCAAGAACGATTTCAAGAATTTTCTCTGCTTCATAGAATCTGGATTGTGACCTGCAGGCTGCAGAAAGCTCAATCGCTGCCTCCATAAGCTCCGGCTCTAGAGAGTTGATGTCCATGCCTTCCTCAAAGGCCTCAATGAATCGTCTTGCCGCAGCCTGCACGCTTTGTGGCGATGAGGGCACCTCATCCGCTGGCACCAGTAGTTTCTTAACATCTTTGGCGAGCCTGAGTTGTCGATCGTAACCCGGTGACGAATCTTTCTTTGCCTGGGGCAGAGGTTGGCGATAGCGAGTGACTTGATTTGCCTCCCAGCTTACAGAACCAAGCGTGGAGTTGGATTTCAAAGGAGGCGCTTTGTCGATATGTGTGTTTGAGGTGGATATGATGATGCTATGTTTGTCCTCCGCCGAAACCTCTTCTTCGTTCTTCTTGCGTCTCATGTGCAGGTTTCGATCCCATTCCACAACAACCGGATCTTCAAAGACTTCCGTGATAGCAGCACCTCCATTGTGATACTGCTTTGCAGACCTGAGTTTGTTGCCATTGTCACGAACTATCCTCGCAGCATGTATCCTTCGGCGGCGGTCTTCGGTCAACAATCCCGCACCAAGACCTACAGTACATGATGTCCCAAATGCGAGATGTCGAAGAGTTCGGAGTGCACCCGGGGAGGGAACAGGAAGGTTGTTTGACATAGGAGAGAAGAGCGGTATTCGTGCTCCTGCCATGCCATATTTGGGAGTATTGTTCAATGCGACGTGAGGTTCATTTCGTTCAAAGTGCAGTTGAATAGTTTCTGCCTCAGGAGCCAAGTTTCTACATACCCGGTCCCGAGCGGATTTAACAGCTGGCCAACAACGCCCTTTCAGTGGAGATCATAAGGCGTCTCTGAAATTCAAGCTCTTGACTGATTGGTTGATTTCATTAGAGTGCCGTATCAGCCAAAGGCTATGTAACACTCGTGGCCTTCTTGCTTAGGCCAGATACCTATTCCTCGGATAGTATATCTTCCTATTCTATATCCCTTCTAGTTTTCTCCACAAAGTAAAATATCCTCTACAAATATCCATTGGCCTAGCACTTGAAGTACGCATGTTAACTCGTTTAAGTACTGCCAACCAACCAAACGTTAACTTTAAGTGTGCTGTCTCGTAGGGAAAGCGTGAAAACCAAGCTGGTACAAGAGATAGAGCGAGAGCCCAAGTACCGAAGTACACGACCAAAGGGCGTAGCTCCCGATATCTCTTAGTTCAGCTCTGGGGCGACAAGTTCTTTGTATATTACTTTATGTAGTCTCGCCAGCCAATATACACTCCTCTCGTTCATTCCTCGGCGCCTCGGGTTCGAGGTCAGGGTCTGCCAGAACATATTGTAACTGAATTGTCGAGATAAAAGGTCTCTTAATCCTTAAGGATCAGGTATCTGGAAGGGAGCATAAGTTTCAGTGTAACTGTCGTTGTATTGCTGTATTGTGTGCTATTCAGAGTCAATGGAATGAGAAGCATCTATCTAATGCTAGCTTCGTACTTTGCGCTGAAGCTATCCATACGAAGGTATGTGTTCCTGAACATCCCCGCAGTATACCTTAAAATGGTCTTGGGAAGATTATTTGTAGCCAGCCTTGACTCGCCATGCTGACACCTCCGATTAGATGCGTATCGTAGCTAGATTGCTTCAAAGTGCTTCAAGTGGATAAACGGAGAAGTAACATCACCCACGCTGAAACAAATACCAGAGTGAAGCTCATAGCCGGTCTAGCGTTGTCATGATCACCATATCCGATCTGTTGAGCACCAGGTATGTTAACGAACTACGCTGAACATGCTGCCAAATGACCTCGGACGAGGCATCGAGCCCTGCACTGTGTTTTCCTTGAGTTGATATGGACTATCGCTGGAGGTGGAGGCCCCGTAACTGGCGTTCTTCTCACTTAACACTCGAGTTGGCGTTGTGCCTTTTGGATCAACGTACCCGTTGCTGAGGATGCCTTTCTATTGTTGTTCATCTTCCTTGATGTGCATAACCGCAAGAATCCAATTGTCGAGGTTTAAAAGCTGTGAAACGGTTAGTCAGCCTATTGGTCCTCGGAATGACGCTGATAATCCTCTTGGGTTTGCAATTTGGAGGTGCTACCTTCCCTTCGAAGTCGCCACAGATACTCTGCCTCATGAGTTTTGGCGCCTTGATCTCGATCATATTTATATACAGTAAAAACGCCTGGCGAAGTATCTCTTGAGGCCTCTGGAACTCTTTCAAAGCAGATCTAGCTTAGCATTTCTGCTGATCGTTTTCTTCCATGGTATAGTAAGTAGATTCGCAAGCCCTGCAGATGACCTGCTAACTCAAAATCAGGTCCACATAACTGGGGTTTACTATCTCCCGCTTTTCTTTCAGCATGTGCTAAAAGCTTCATGATCCCGCTTCGGTGTTCTTATCTTACATATTCCTGTTGGTGAAGCAATAACCGGGCTTACCTGCGGGATGCTCAATCACCGAACCGATCCCTGTTTGAGCTCATATATGCTGGAGTCATCCAAATGGCCATCGGCAATGGTCTCTTCATACTGTTGTAAGGGTTAGAACCCATGTTGAGTCTCGGGCTAATCACGTGCCCTTGCTTACAAAGCTTCTATATTTTCTCTCTATTTCTTTGCTATATCTAGAGGATTCTACGACACTCCTTCTCGTCTATACAAGAAGCAAGAGTTCGCGCCTGTACTTGCTCCTCATGTACTTATTATGTTCATAATTCAATACTGAAACCATACCTTTGAGTTATCGAGGTTTGGCCTCTCACAACTGTTTGCATCATACTTGCCGCCTTGGCAGATCATCGGAATTCAACTTGTTACAGGCATAGGTCAGGATATGCTTTTCGAGGCACCGCTCATCGCTATACCGGATGGAGTCTTGCAACACGATACTGCAACGGCAACTTAAACTGTAGATTTCACTCAAAACATAGCGACTTCATTTGCTGTCGTGATATGCAGAGTCATCTTCCAGAATTCGATAGATGCTTACGGCAACACTTTGGCTACACAATCTTTAAGCACTCCCGCCAAAATTACCAATCTGATCACTGGTGGGTGTGCTGCAGCGAATGTGATGCTTTTTGGGAAGGTGGATGATGTCACGCAAAGACAAGCGGTAAAGGATGATTTCCTTTGGAGTATGCGCAACTAAGGGTCCTCTCACCAAAACTTCAGGGTGTACGCTTGCTGAAGTGTCTATAGTATACGGATATTTGCTACCGGAATCTCTGGGATGGCTGTTATATCGACGACCTTCCTGCGCATGAATATTTTGAGTGAAGCGCATGCGGAGACGATCACCGGACTCATGGAGGACATGGTCCCAGCGGCAGACCAGAGACCCCTATGCTGGGACGGTGGTGGCATTACCAACTGTTGCATGTCTCGCTGGAGTTTGTTGCACTCAAAAGATGTACCATGGAAAGCGGCACTCCCGCTGAAGTCGGAACGAGGATATTGAGACGAAAACCTGGCAAGCGAGGTCGCGGCTGATCACGATGACCTAGGCAGAGTTAATCCATGCGCCAATAGGATGATTAGTGAAGCTGCAAATGCGTTCTCGATTCCTCTTCTATAGAGCGAATTATTTTCTGGCAGAACCCAGCAATGCGAAAATATAGCGATTCAGAAAAATCTTGGCGCAATACAACAACACATACCGGCGGCTGCCCGTGATTCACGAAGTCCCCGCTCACGGGCGTTTTTGTTCTAAAGATTTAGTGCATGGGGGGGCTTCAAAATCGCAATAATACAGTTCATTTTCTACCACATTATGGCTACACCAACGCCTCCTGATTCACCTAAGAGGACCGAATACGGTACTATCAAGCGCGCTCTTTTTTTGATCCCTTTGATTCCAAGGAAACGATCGTTAGATTTTACCCCACCACCTAGTACAGCGCATGGCAGGCTTTCGCAACACGAATTACTCAATCTTCTACATTCAGGAGAACCAGAAAACTTGCTTCTAGGTTCGGGCGAATAACTAAGGTATCTACATCTGATATCGCAAAAGTAACAAACTCGAACGACCTCCTTGTGACGGGCTGAATCACTCGAACAACTCAAAGTGCAGTAGTAGAATAACTGCTATTGAACTCGATTACGAGCTCAAGAGGCTCGGGGCCTTCATGGGTATATGGTGTAACCCGCACTAGTGTGAGAGGCCAAACCTCGAATAGGTCAAAAGGTTATGGGTTCTGAAATTCAATTAAGAAGTGCATAGGGAACCAGCATAGTGCGGATTCCCTCCCTACTTATCTATGTTCATTAGATCC
>MU253880.1:0-60797 GCA_019669825.1 Calycina marina | reverse complement strand
ACATTACACGAGACCTCGTTGAATATGATCATGACCGGAATTGGAAAATAGTGGTAGAGGCAGTTTGGTAAGGGCTTCAGGAGGCATTGGAAACAGCGAATGGAGTGAATTTTGTAATATAGACTAGGGCCCTTTAGGTTCAGAACCGGGTGAATAAACTTCATCATTATACCAACCCGACGTTGCTTCTACTCGAGAAGATCTTAGTTGAGTATTCCAAACCCGAATACTAACCGAGAAAGTTCAGAACGTTACACACTGCTACCGAGTGCACACTTTTGTGTAGAAATTAGTGAGTTGTAGAGACTCTGCAAATCTCTGTGGCTCCTCTATGAGCCGTTTCATATAGGACCATCTCTCTGACGAATTTCTAGGAGGTCTTTTGGGCTTAAAAGGCCAACTGTGCAGATATCTGAAGGTCCTCTTACAGTGTACAAGATGATCGGGTGTTTTGGGCATACCGCAGCTGCACTCCAGGGTCGCATTATCATGGTTGAACATAGTGTGGTACCAGCTGAAGTCACCATACCCGGTTCCCACTGCTAGTAACCGATGTAGTGTAGACCGTGGTAGATCCAGCTTAGGAAGGGGTTTCACCACGTAGATCAATTCTCATCTTCGGTACTGTGCCGATAGTCTCGAAGACGCTGTCTCCCACCAGGCGAGGGCTGCGCTGCGTTCGATCTCTCTAGCACACGATCGAATGCCACAGACTGTAGGTTCATTTGACAAGGGGTCCGTACACGAGACACGTCGCTGGGGATTGGCTGCAATACCAGCTAAGGCATCTGCCGCCTCTTCATTTCCTCTGATCCCCATATGATCGGGCGACCACTTGATTCTAATGTCCGCTGAGAGGAAATCATCTTGGCAGTTATGAAATGCCCATTGCGAAGAGTCTGATGCGTTACTCCTCAGGCACCATATTACCGAGGTGCTGTCGATGCACATCCATATCCTATTACCCCTCAGAGCAGGATTCCTAAGTGCAGCTTGAAGCCCTTTCCATGCTCCTATTGCCTCTGCATCAAAAACGTGAGAAAGGGAGTGTATTGTTCCCCGGCCATCTGTCACTTTCTTATCGCTTTGGTAGACTGTATAGCCATATCCTACCCCATGAACTCCGTCTTTCCACTGCTCTGAGCCGTCCGAGAAGACCAGTACGTCACTCTGTGGAACGGACTTCAACCATTCCTTAAACACTTTCGCAGCGTCCTCCCTTTTCATCCCTAGAGTTGGATCTGTTCTACAACGCCTCAGTAGAACAAGCTGCTGGAAGGTATACTGATATAAATGACTTATCACGGGCGAAACGTCTCAAGATGCATCTCACACGATGTTACAAATAGAACGAATGTACGGGGAATCTTCTTAAGATGAAGTACCATTCCTCACGTGATGTCTATGCTGCTTTTCAAGATTTCAATATTTCAGCAGGTGACTTCAGCATGGATGTGATAGTCGTTCATACCATAGATTATTCCTACAGTTTTTCCTTCCAGCAGCTGGTTCTACTCGTGTATAGAGTTCCAGCTGATTCCATGATTAAGTCAACTAAAGAATATATCATGGTGAGCAAGGCTCAATATCAATGTCACGTGGACGAACCGCCTCAAGATGCATCTCGATCGCCAACTGGTAGCGCACCTCGTCGTCCGTCTGGACGACAAGGGCGGAATTGTTGGACTTTGCGAGCCATACCTGGAGAAATCCAATCTTCTCCAGGTATGGCGTCGCGCACTCCTTGATGTGGGCCGCATCCACCCGCAGTTTCTTCGTAGGTGGCTCCTCCACCACCATGGCCGCCGCCGCCACCACCTCAGGGATGATTTCCATTCCCTCTGCCTTTCGCTTGCGTCCACGGCCGCTTATCTGCTCTTTGATTGTGATGCGGGGATGAGCAGAGCCGCCAGACACGCGGAGACGCTTGTTGAAATTGAGATCGTTCTCCCGCCGCTTGCACTTCTTCGTGCCCTGCCACAATTTAGTCAATCGCATTGTCCCAAACTAACTGAGATTTGTACATACTGGTGATTGGAGTGAAGCTGGGGCGGGAGCAAGAATGGGAGCAGGGGCCAGGACAGGATCAGGGGCTGGAGCTTCATCTTTCTCAGCAAAATATTCCTTCCTAGCTATGTAGGCCTGGTATGCTTCTGGTTCTATCATGTAATCTGGAACTCGGCCCTGATCAGTGAGCCAAGCTGAGAGGTCGTCAACTGTTAGGACTGAATCTGGCATGGTGGGTGGATCTAGGAATGCTGTCACTGGGAAGAGTTGAAGAAGGAGGGCAGGATCGACAGTTGACTCAGAGTAGACAGGTTGCTGGTCAGCCCCCGACGTGCCTCCACGGAGGATGACATGGAGCTTCGCGATATAGTTCTCTGGTACACCAGCAACACGAAGTCTAGGTGTGATTAGAATGTGAAACGCGTGAATGTGCATGGCCACTCACTTGTAGAGGGCCTCCTGCCACTTAACCCACACGCTGCTCACCTTGGAGTTAACACTTCCATTGGCCTCAATCGCATAGTCCCACTTGAAGTCAATACATCCATCGGCCGTAAGTGCAGAGTCCCAATGGAGATATGCCGCCATGCGCTTGATTTTGGATTTGGCTCTGGGTCGAGCGGTCTTTGATTGTGATTGCAAGTATGTGTGGTCCTCTAAGAGCTCAATTGATCTCAGTCGACCATTAACTACACCACCGCGCAGCTGATCGAGATGATCGAAGTCCTCCACGCTCATCATGTAGATAAATCCGTACGTTCCGATTTTTTGGTTCGTGGCATCAGGAGCCTGACACATTGGATGAATAACTGGTCCCTGCCAAGTATTGATGTTCTCGAACTCGTCGTCACGAGGGCGAATGTTTGGTACGCCTGTAGGAGTCAGTCCCGGTAAGCTTTCGCCGGTCGCGTGCAAACATACCTGATTTGTTGATGTACCAAGTCCAATCATTGAGGTAGCCCAGGCCGATCCTGCGAGCACTGGGGCACAATACTTCAACGACAGCCGTGTCAAAGTATCCGCCGTAGTCGAAGTACGTGATCCATTGGCGTACTGCTCCATTGACCTTCATGGAAACAGGCTCCATGACCTCAAAAGATCTGATGAATAACTTCTCGAAGATGCCGCAATTCATTTTGGCTAGAAGCTTTTGGTAAGTTGGGAGCGTTTGATTTTGTGTTGGTAAGTTAGGAAGGGGTAATCGGAGAGCTTAAAAGTACCTGGTGAACTCATTGTGTTTAAGGCAGTCTGATTTGAAGTCGTAAACAAGATGGATCACCATTAGCGCAAGAATTTATATCATCAGCATTAGGATATCACGTTACACGGCGCTTTCCAGTGACAACATTACCTATTTGGGAAGAAATTAATGTCAAAGGTAAGGCTGAGCAGGGATATGTATTGTTGATATCTCCCAGTCGACCATCTAGACCCACTCTCTAAAGGCGAACGATGCACAAACCTTTCTCCTCGCCTTCGACGCCACATAAATCTTGACCTGCGAAGATAAGTTGGGAGGTAAGGGTCCTGTATATAGCCTCGCATGGTCATATCAGCAGAGGCAGAGCCTCAGCGACCTGGAATCTCCAAGAGTACTCCACCATCGATGGCAATAATCTCGCCATTCACGTAGTTGTTTTTAGCCAAGAAGATGACACCTTGCGCCATTTCCTCATCGTTACCAGCGCGTTCCATTGGGACGTGTCCCTTTTCTTGTATCTTCTCATCTGGTAGCTTACTCTTTTGATTCTCATCGCTGTCGTTGGTTGTCATCTTTGCAGGTATCAGCTATTGTCTTCTAGTTTAGTGACTACGCTTACCTCGCTGGGAAAGTACCCCGGCGCGATACTGTTGACTCTGATGCCAGATTTCTTGAACTCATAAGACATCAGCTTTGACAGATGTACGGTAGCACCCTTAGCAGCATTGTAGGAGAAGTGTCCTTGGGAATCCTGCATGATGCCTGACATCGACGATATGACGATGACAGATGCTGACAGTTGTCCGTGTGACTCCTTGCTAGCCTGAAGGAGTGGAAGGAAAGCAACCGATGTGAAGTAGACAGAAGACACATTTGTGTTGTAAGTTTCAGACCATTGTTCGAATGACTCGTTGTTGAACAGCTTGGCTTTCAATTCCGACGCCTTCTGGCTATCAGGCTCCGCCTTGGGTCCTGAGATACCGGCAGCGGCAATCAAGAGATTGATGTACTTTTCCTTCTTGCCAATTTCAGCAACGATCTTCTCGAGGTCTTCCTTCTTCGTGACATCACATGGACCAATTCTAGGGCATTGTGAGTCTACTGTAGTTGCAAATGGCCTGATAAATACTGACGGTATGATTTCGCCTCGCTCATCCGGTGAATGACTTCTGGCTGCATTCTCAAGCGCCTTCATCCGTCTTCCGGTGATGCTGTCCAACGAATCAGCATAGTAACAAGTGAAGATCTGGCAAGGAGCTCAGAAGTCGGGAGCGTGTCTCAAGAGCATGGGGATGTTGAAGGTTTTGAAACAAGCAGATCCTAAGACACGCTCCCAACGCCTGAACACTATACAATAAAACCAGCTTTATCTTACTAGACGCGAGCACCATTTGCAGCAAGTGCTTGCGTAGCCCTACGTCAAATTAGTAGGCGTAAAATGTTGGAGCTGAGCACCTTTACATCAGACCTATGCCAGTACCACCGCCGGTAACTACGCATACAAAACCTTTCACTGAGAAGAGCTTCTCGGCTCGGAGACGGCTGGTAGATGCCATGTTGTTGAGCACGTTGACGACCTAGGGAAGCAGGTAGGTTTCAGGGAAAGGAGTGATGGTCTATTTGTTGAGACACCTGTCTTTCAATGCAACCCAGACAACAGATTCACCTGGAGGTCTCGTCGTGGTCCTTCACTTTTACTCCATACGTCACACGAAAAGTAAAACCTGACGTCTCACGTGCCCCGCCTCGCTTAGGGATAGGGGCACACTGAATGGATGGCCGCTGCCATGCTCATCATGACATGATTTCTCAGTGGATTAGTGATTCAGGGGAATGAAAACCGGTTTTTCATAGTTGTAATGTTGCTGGAATTTCTGCTGAAGAGAGTTAGGTGATATTTTTCGCTGCTCTTCAAGAGTGTTTGACACCTAGCCAACTATGTTGGGATTATCTCGAAGTTGTCTGAAATATTTTCGAATTTACGATGATTAGTCTATAGTGAATCTGGAAGTTGCGAGTCTCTCATCAGAAATTTGAGCATAGCAAGTGCTGAATATGATTCTGCTATGCCGGATCCACCGCGAAGGTGCTACATCAAATTATTAGCTAGTATCCAGTTTGCAAGCTGCTCGTGCATGTGCAGTTCGAGAAGATCGCGATCAGAAAAATGAATAGCTGCATATCCTATTAACTTTGACCAGCCTCGTTTTTCTCACATGTCAAGCGCAGGCCGTTTATCTCTGAAAGAAAACATGTTATACACGAAGAGACCCTTCATTGACATTGGGAAGTGTCTTGAGCTTCGTGACAGCGGGATTTTGGCGCGTCAAACGCTGGCTGTTGTTCAAAGGTGCATGCAGCCAATGAATTGCTCTTCGCAGGATGACATAGGTGCTGACGATGAGATTATCCCAACCACTGCCCCTCCAGGAGGGAATGACCTCGTATGCTAGAAGTCGACTCTCTTGATAAATATATGGTAAACATTCAAGTAAAGAAGCTGAAGCAGAGTGCAAGAAATATGGATGTCCCTCCCTGCAGTGCGACGGATAATATTCGAATAGCGGGGCCTCGCCTAGTTCCAACGGCAGAGCTTCAGGGACGACAACCGCAGACCATCTATCAATAACAGGATCAAGACCTTCGAGAGCTTCGTCAATTAATAATTCCGTGATATTCACTCCGCCCGAATCTCCTATAGTAACTGCTGTAAGCACCTCATCAAATGTAGTATCGATCACTGCTAACATACCTAGATACAAAATCATGACTTCTCTGCTTTTGCCTTTGCCGCCTCTGCCGCTGCCACCGCATACTTTGAATCAAGACCTGCCAATGTTCAGACCATTTCCAAATCGACAGTGCACAGCAAAAATGCCACTCCCTTTACAAGACCGGATGAGCTCCAATATCCCGAACTAGTCGAAGAGTGAATAGCAAGAGATCTGAAGCCTGAGGATTGAATCATCTTTGTCGACTACTTGCTCCTGGAGTTCTACACAAATACCAACAATGATATTGAGGATCGCAAACAAAGAGTCGAGCTTATAGATGAGCGTATGCACTGGCTCACTCTTAAGGAGAACGATGTATCGAGGACCGACTTGAATCAGGTAACAGCTTAACTTGAGCCACGGCGTTCACAATCCGCCGTTTCCGGCCAGCAGCAACATGTGCAGGCAAAAAATAAGCTGTGGAATAATGGTTTTTTTGTTTCACACCGAGAGGCATTATAGTCAGGTCAGTGGGATCCGAAGCTGCCAGCGAGCCCAAGTATAGCGGAGTGAGTACAACAGAGCGGGACACTACTGATCGTGGTGCGGCAAGTGGAGCACCCAGATCAACCCCTCCTTCAATGCCTGGTGCTTGAATTACATACAATCACGATTCATCAGATCCCGAGCCACTAGATAGTAGAGGTCCGAAGCGAGGATGGAGCTTTGGTGGCATGAAAGCCGATTTGACTGGATTCAGGATGGGGCCGATCGTTGCGAATAACTTAGGCTTTAGAATGGGTGACTTGCTAATGTGAGTATTCACGAACTTCTGAATATGTGCAACCCACGAATGTATGCTGACTGCCTCACAGAGCATACTCAAACGGCTTCCGACTAGGCAGAGATAGGCTAGTGGCAGATCACAGCAGCGTACAGCCTGGTAGAAGATTCTTTGGCAATCGAGAAGCCTGTAAGCCAGACAACCACACCCACAGACATGAAGTTCACCACCCAGGGCAGCGAGTTGAGCACCATGATCACGAACGAGACGACAGTCACAATCACGAACGCGGCTGTGGACATGTTGCTCACCAAGGTTGGCGAGGTAGATCACACTCATACTGATATGAGCGCAGAAAACACAAGAGAGAATCTTCGGCTTCAAGTTCATCATCATCAAGCTTATCCAGCTCGTCGAGCTCTTGTTCTTCGGATCTTACGCCTCTGTTGGATCGCTTCCTCAATTTGACGACACCACAGCACAGCAACTACTTACCGCCAGGAAGGCACTAATCGAATGGTTAAATCATCCAGACCAGCCGATCAGGAAGGAAAGCGTTCAAGTGTCAGGGATGAGATGAAGGCTGCAAAAAGGACATCTCCTGAACCCCACGACTAAGATATGAGAACTCTCCGGAAAGATGTGAAAGACCTCATGAAGCAATTCAAAGTTAGAAAGCGCGGACAGCGGGCATACATTTGGAGCGAGACGAGTATTGAAGCGCGAACGCCAAGCTGCACGCAAGCAGATCAGAATTGCGAAACGGGAGGCTAAGCGAGACAGACGCGGTGAGAGGAAAGGCAAGGGAAGAGCTAGAAAGGAACCTCCGCCTGGAAAGGTGCCACTTGTTATTCGTTTGCCTTTTCCGGATTTCGGGTGCGGCTTTTCCTTCATACGCGGCCTCATGTCTTCTTCTTTGCAGGTATCACCGCCCTCCAACCCTTCCAATCCTGATGCTGCGCATATGAAGCATGGTAGCTGGTCGGTTTTGCCACAGCAGGCCCATGATAATGGCAGCGATACAGGGCTTTCCGTCTCTCGATCCGCTATGGAAATACATCGGCAAGCTGCGACGATGGTCCAGACGGCAGAGAAGAATGAGAAGATCACTATTGATCCGAGTATTGCGGCGTCACGTCATAACTTCCCGGAGAAAATGAGTAAAGAGCGAGGAGCGGAATCTAGCGCGCTGGAGGAGACGGCCGAGGGAGCGAAAAGGCTGAGAGCTGAGGCGTCGTTGCTAGAGGAGCTTGCGACGGAATTGGAGTTTGGCGACTGGTATGACAATGATGGGCAACAGAGCGGTGTTATTCATCGTGGCTAGGTAGTGTGTGGATACAATAAACGTTATGCACATTCACGGACACATTAATCTCGGCCCTGTCATTCGGTGCTATGGTATTTCAGTGGCTTTGTGCTTCAAGTTTGATATTGTTTGCGTACAGGTTAGAGTAACCTACAATGCTACGAGCTCAATGGGAAGAAAAGCTGGTTACTCACGGTTGTTTGCACACCGGAAGCACGATGGTTGAATTCTAGTATTTTGCGAACTCTACGTGGAGTGACTAAATAGCCTTTAATAAAGTAGTAGTATTACAGCGTGCCGACTCTGACACGATGCCAACATAACTCCTGACAGCCATACACCAAATTGAGCAGTATCTAGCAAGCCGGTACACCAACCCTCGACGCAACGACATTATGTGCATCATCATCCATTGGAGCTACGGCGTTATCGAGAGGATAAACTAAGGTTCCCCTTCTTTTTTAGCTTGGTCCTCATGGTTGTAGACTGGTAGATTAGATCTAATGACCCATCAAGCGGTGGCCTTGGAGCCGTTGTGAGAGGAATGAGGCCTTTAAGGAGATGAATCAATGCTGGAGTTGCATAGTTTGCTACGAGAATATCTATGGACCACTGACGATCTTATTTCCATGTCAGTTGTACGCCTTCGGATGATAGAGACTTGAACGATATCCTTCAATCGGAGAAACCATTCTCGTTTCATCTCCCAAATTCTTGGGCAGATCAGCTACCATGAAGCGCTGATTGCAAAGTCTAGGACATACTTCATTTCCACTAGCTTTCTGTATTAGGTATTCTATATGCTGGATCCGATGAACTGAAAGATAAAACTAGACTTGCTGACAGAGTTTTTGTCTGACGGTAACTACAGCAATGATACAAGTATAAGTTATGTTGGTGAGCAGGTGATGCTTCTGAGGCAGCGCACGGAACTACCCATCATTTCCACTAGCAGGTGTAAGCGAGAGAACGGAAGAACTCCCAGGGAGAACCCGGAGCTCTACTATGACACCAGTATCGCGCTATTCAGTAGGGTTGCAAGTATGTCGATGTGGAAGTCTGGCTGCCAGAACAGGTCCGAAAGAAGCTGTATGAGCGTCGTGGTAACAGCAATATTTTATCGGCCTTCAACGACTTCTCAGGAAACTTCAAATGGCCAAGGGAGCAGGCACAGTCCATCTTCGAGCCGGGGGAGTAAGGCGAAATTCTCAAGATGATCAGTCATTAAGCAGATGTCCAAAAACTACGAGCTTGAAAACTTCCGATTAGAGATCAAGCAAAATTTCCCTGGCGGTCCTCCACTATTAATAGTGAATATAGGATAGCTGGGTCAGCTATGCCGATCACTGAATACTTGTTTTCAGCCCTATAACGCATGCTTTGCTACCGATTGTCGTGGCCCCCAGTCAAATGACCGCCGCCGAGATCAACGGCGCGCTAGCCATCATGGGTCAATTACCCAAGAAGAACATCTACGTGACCTGAATATTACTTTCTACCCTCAAGCAGTAGTTTTCGGGAAGTGCTTCGCCGAGCTTGGCCCCCTCCATATCTTTGCTGCTGTCGACCATAGCATCAGGTCATCGGTCGATGCTTTTTGCGTACAGCCAAACTTTGGCGGCTCATACATCCGCCTCTTCCTGCTTCTTAGCCATAAGTTGCCATGCCGTCAGATGTCGAGCGAACGATTGGCTCTGTCGACACAATTGTTGTCTCTTCAACTTCTTCATCATCCTTCATCGGGATAATGCCACATGGAGAGGTATTCGAGCAACCCTGACTAGAGACTTCACTCCCAGCGCCTACCAGGACCGTGCTGCGATCATACTATCAAACAATGATGATGATGCTGCGAGCCTGATCTTCGCCCGTTGGTGAAATCCTCAACGCGAGTTTCGCAGCTTACATTCCGTTGATCCCAAAGGTATGATCCCAAGCCCAGGCAAGTCGATCGCATTTATGTTGTTCGGTTAAAGGAGGCTTTCGCCGTGCAATTCGGCGTACAAATCCCTCCTTCTTAAACACAGTCCGAATTGCGTACTCCCCACAATTCCACTTTAAAAGAGCTGGAATATCCCTCTATTCTGTACGCCGGTTTGCCGCTGAGGAGGTAACCCATTCAACCAAGCGCTTTCGTTGAGGGGTATTTAAGAGAACATGTCTCCCGCGGAGGTGGTTTTCGAGGGTAAGTCGGTGCTCAAGAGCGTACTGGACTTGTCGAGGGGTAAGATTGCGTTGGAGTGCAATTTGATCTTGAGTGAAGTCCGTATGGAAGTGTAGTCTCGATTTTGACTCTATCGTCGCGTGTGCATTGTTTTCGTGGTGTTTTTGGTGTCGGCACATAGTAAGATGCATCCATAATGGCCGAATTACCTGAAAATGAGTGTGAAAGCGGCGCTCTAAGCGTTATAAGCTCATTGGCTTCAGTGATGTAATCAGCGGAACCTTCTAGAGGTGCGCACAGATGAGGAACTAACATTATTTACCGCATGTACGAAGTATCGAGTGTGAGAAGGCCTCTACTGATCTCACGTATACTGGGTACATGGCCGGAAGATCTGACCTTTTCTGTCTGTGCGCACATTCGAAATTTCTAGGAATTAGCGTCTCTTCTAAGTTTACAACAGCTGTTTAACTTCTTAGACAAGGTTACCAATGCCTTGCACAGACATGGAAAGTCAGATCTTTTGGCCATGTACGAAGCACATGCTGCGTCAAACCTTGGAACATGGAGATGTGAGAGGAAAAAGGTATCCTGGTTAACCTTTGCATTATACTTGCATGGAAAGGCGACTCACAGGACGCTACCGCAAGGTGGACGAAGCTGCCAGCAGTGGTCAGGAGATACATGTGCAGAGTTGCAGGTGATACATAGGGTCGTGTTTTCTTCTGGGATGCTGTAGACTATTTGACGAGCGTATCTAGATAGAGCTTTCGTGCCGTATCTGCTTGCACATCCCACTTCACATTTGTCAAATATCATCCCATCAGTAGTTTGAGTTGTGAATCGGTCATGAGTTTCTCCTCCGGAAATCTTAGCGGCACACATCTTCTTAGCAGCGCACATCTCGAGTTAACAACGAGCGTTATGTCCTGGACCGCGTGAGATATCTCAATCTCGAAGGCAGATCTATAACTCTTCGCATATGGACACGCCACACTCCCCACCACAGGCGGCGACATACGACATAAAATCGTACACTCGTGCCTCCATTCCAGTCTCACTTTCGTTTCACGGATTCTAGACCAGCACGCAGGACAGCTGATTGTGCGAATGTGTCCATTTCCGGGTCGGACAGCAATGGGGAGCCGTCCGGACGTTGGGATTGAGCTTAGATCTTCCGTCTTGAATTCCATGCTCATCACCTCATGTAATCCGTGCAACAGCACTGTGCTCAACATGCATGATGTTCTTGCTCGTGTCAAGACAGTATGCTTTCCGCAGGGGCTCCATAGACAACAGAGTCTCGGAGGGACTATAGCGATAATGAATGTGGGCGTAGGCTGGTTGGAAGTCCACAACTCACTCGGTCCACAACTCACTCGGTCCACCTTTCCTACAACTACCGAGTCCCCATTTCATATTTGGAAGGCCATCCAGCATGTCCATGAAGGGATTGTGCAACGAGGCACGATCAGTCGTCTGCGATTATTTCATCAGCTTTTCTACAATCCCACCGAAATACTTCCGCTCCGACAAGTCAGTCTACCCACGCAAATCTGCAGTGGCGATCATTGCCAAGACTTTATTCGCTTCGGTCAGGGTGAACTTCGAGCACTTCGTGACGGTACTCAAAATGCAATGTACAACATACAAGTAGCTGTAACTTAGTAGCAAGAGATGCATTCATGGCGTCAAGACTACCTACCTATTTACAAAACTAGTCGTCCAGAAAGTATGGCTTCATGGCTGGTTCGGTGCCAAGCAGCCGGATGCGTGCCGTCATCGACCGAATTTCAAACGTCATACGTTTGTCTGAAAACACGCCGAATTTGAGTGTACCATTTACCTCCTCTGACATCACCAAAGCATCCTAGAAGCCTGAATTCTTACAAGTCGCAAGGATCGAACGAAGAACTGGCCATGTGGAAGGCAATTTTAGCTCCAGGACCTCCATTATCAAGATCACGAGGGCCCTGATACCCCAGTCCAGGGTAATCCCTATGTCTGTCTGTGACACGGAAGCCCGGTATAAGTTTGGCAATAACTACCTCTCATTTTCCTCCTTACCTCTTAGCTTTCACTTTTCCTCTTAGCTTTCTTAGTCCCTCTTGAGCTTTCCAACAACATCGCCAATATGAAGTTCTTCGGCAAGAAACAAACTGGGGACCACAGCAATGCCACTACAGCTGTCCCTACACCCAATCACAGTATGGAGGCATCACAACGAGATCAGCAGGTGGCAATGGAGGAGCAGGGAAAGGCATCGAAGTTGGGAGGAAAGGTTCCAGCAGTGACCTTCAGAACAGTGTTCATGACTCTGTTGGTTGCAATGGGAGGATTCATATTCGGTTACGACACTGGACAAATCTCTGGGTTCCTCGAAATGCGGGTCTTCCTGGAACGTTTCGGAATACCAACAGCAGTCACCGATACAAACGAAACCGGCTACTACTTTAGCAATGTTAGATCTGGCTTGATTGTCGGCTTAGTACGTTACACGAAAGGAGGGATAAATTGAACGTGACTGATGATATATAGCTCTCAATTGGTACGCTGATTGGCAGTCTCATCGCCGGACCCCTCGCCAACAAATTTGGCCGCAAATGGTGTATCCCGCCTTGGTGCCTTGTCTTCAGCGTCGGTGTCGTGATCCAATTGGCAGTCGGCAGTGGTGGTAGCATGTGGATTGGCATCGTCATGGGCAGATTCGTTGCAGGTCTAGGAGTAGGTGCGCTCTCAGTCCTAGTCCCCCTCTACATGGCCGAAGCCTCACCAGTGCCTGTCCGCGGATCCGTCATCTCGTGTTACCAGCTCTTCATCACCATCGGCATTCTCACCGCAGACTGCATCAATTTTGGCACAGAGGCTAGACAAGATACGGGCAGTTACCGCATCCCAATGGCTATTGGCTTCCTCTGGGCCATTATCCTGGGTGTAGGAATTATGTTCTTGCCGGAATCGCCTCGTCATGATTGGAACCGTGGACAATCTAAGCGTGCACGGACTACGATGTCAAAATTCTACGGCCTTTCTGAGTCGCACCCGCTTATTGAAAATGAGTGCTACGAAATTGAAAAGATCCGTGAGGCTACAGAGGGCGATCACCCATGGTATGAAGCCATTACTGGACCACGCATGTTCTACCGCGTAGCACTCGCTATGGCCCTGCAAATGCTGCAGCAGTTGACCGGCGCAAACTACTTCTTCTATTACGGCACCACCATCTTCAGCGGCGTCGGCATCGATAACTCCTACGTGACAGCCATGATACTTGGCGGCGTCAACGTCGGGGCCACCTTTTTTGGCGTGTACATGGCGCGGCATTTCCGGCGCCGTGAGTCGCTGTACGTCGCCGCGCTCTGGCAATGCATGTGCTTCCTCGTCTTCGCGTCGGTCGGGCAGTTCGTCTTCAAAGACTCGGCCGATGGCTCATCGCTCGCAAAGACATCCGGCACCGTCATGATCGTCTTCGCGTGCCTCTTCATTGTTGGATTCGCTACCACCTGGGGCCCGCTCGTGTGGGCCGTCATCAGCGAGATGTTCCCCTACCGCTACCGCGCCGTTGCCATGGGCTGTGCCACATCGGCGAACTGGTTCTGGAACTTCATGCTCGCCTTCTTCACACCTTTTATTGCCGGCGACATTGATTTCGCATACGGCTACGTTTTTGCCGGGTGCAACCTCGTGGCGTTCTTCGTCGTGTACTTCTTCCTGGTTGAGTCGTCGGGCAAGACACTTGAAGAGGTCGACGCCATGTATCTGATGCATGTGACGCCGCGCACGAGCGCGAAGTTTGCTTTTGACGACGAGATGAGAAAGAGTATTGGCACCGGCATTGCGACGGATAAAATGCATTTACGGAAGCGCAAGGACGGGTGGGCCAAGCAGGAGGAAGTGAGTGAGGGGGGTGTGATGCAGAGGGAGGGCAGCCCCGTGCCTGCGAGCCCCGGTAGTGGTGTGAATCGGAACCAGAAGGTGGAGTTGTGAGAGTATGCTAATCTGTGTATGATATAATATAACAACGGGAAGGATATGGGCTTGGCGTTCATGGAATGGATCTTTGGGGCGTATATTAGCATGAAATGTAACGTGATTTATCAGCGAGCAAGACACATTACCAAGCGAGACACTTTCTCTACTTTACTACCCTCCAACTTTAAGACGCGTTTTCTCTACAACTACGAATGGAAGTCTACCCAAGAAGCTCGAGTTATTCTAGCCATTGAGGCCATGTACATCCAAAAAACGAAGCCAAAGGGCTGCTGAAGAAATCTATCATATACCTCTTTCTACCCTATCCCATAAAATGGCTGGCCGAACCTCTCGCCCCAAAACTCGAGCAAACTACCATAAATTGACCGAACTAGAGGAGGTGAGAGTTCAATAAACATTCGATTAGGATGAAAGAGGATTTGGGCCCCGGCTAGCTGGTGTGGAAGATATGGCGAACTACCTATTAGAAACTCGAAAAGGAAAGCGCGTCGGGAAGCTCTGGGCGCATCGGTTCGTACGACGCCGTCCAGAGCCAAAGACGCGTTTTAATCGCGTTTACGACTTCCAAAGGGCCTTAGATGAAAATCCTAAGCTTATTGGAGACTCGTTCCGGCTGGTACAGAATATATGGGCCAAATATATTGTGGTAGACGCGGATATCTATAACTTCGACGAGACCGGCTTTATGATGGGTGTTATTTGCCGCGGAATGGTTGTTACACGCGCCGATTGACGTGGCCGAAGTAAGGCGGTTCAGCCTGGCAATTGGGAATGGGCTACAGCGATTGTTTGTATCAATATTCATTCAGTCACTCATTCATTCATTTATTCATACTCGGTTCCAGCCGTCCATCGTAGGGATAGCTATACCGGAATGACCCAGCTTTGGTACCAGTTGCCGAGCTGCGTCTTACCTCAGGAGACGCACCTCACTTCATCACACTCGTGTGACCCGCAACCTCCTCAACTGAGCGATCTGGCTTCTGTCTACGCATATATACATATCCGTCGATATAAGTGCTTTGTTTGTGACTGTGATATAAGGCTCTGACTCGGCGACCAACTGTCCTCCTAAGTCTGCACTCCATAGATACCTGGTGTGCTACGGCCACAGTGAAGCCTTGTTGCAACTCCTCTGGCTACAGCAACCGTGATTCTACGACCCCCCTGGTCCTCACAGGGAAGTACTCTCTCAACAACGTTCTCTCTCGTCCAAATCGCCTCTTCTATACCGCCGCAACTCCAAACTCCCGTAGACCCTGAATCTCCCCAGATCGTGTGATTGTGTGCCCTTCGTGGGTCAAGTACGTGCCGTGTGCTCTGTAAATTGGTGATGTTGTTTCGATGAGGGGTCAAGAATCTGCCGGGCAGGACTGCGGTGACAGGAAGTGGTGATGCTCTCCCAAATCCCCAGAATTGTGTGTGCTGTGTGTTTGTTTTGTTGTACTGTGTATGATGTTACTGCATCTGAGATCTAGGTGATCCGATCGAGGCTGTGTTGAGGTAGGAAAACCCTGAGAAGTTGCCGCCGGCTTGCACGAACGCTTCACTGTAGCCACCTTCCTCCTATGCTGACCACCGCCCGTGGTCGCCCCCAGCACAATCCCATCTGCCACTGTGACCGGAGCCGCGCGAGAGTTGTCGAGCCCTAAGGGGGTCGGAAGTCGAGTGCGCAAGCCATCCATCTGTCGTCCCACTAGCCACGCTGTTGACCTGAGCATGATGGATTGGCAGCCGCAGGATTCAAACCTACTAGCACAAGCTGTTTTCCTCGACTATGGCCATGAGAAGAGTATATACAGCAGGTGCTCACCAGAGAGGCAGTGCCAGCTACCTCTCCGGCCGCCCTAAGATTGCCCAAGGAAATGCATCTGTACCATAAATCGAGTTGCTTTTATGGTTGATTTTGGCTCGTTTAGGACTTGTCCTACGGTGTGCCACCCTTCTTCGCCGCAGTCACGTCCAGATTGCCTTTAAAATCAGGTGACAGAAGTATGCCACATTTAATTTCGTGGCTCATTTTGTGCCAAGAAGACTGATGTCACCATCGATCGAAACCGAAAAGCTGAAGATTTAGTTTTGTGGCTCATTTTGTGCCAAGAAGACTGATGTCACCATCGATCGAAACCAAAAAGCTGAAGCCGCCCATAAACCTGTATGCTTTGTTGATATCTAGCAACAAAGAGCTTCTCAAATCACGAGCCAGCTATTATACCACAAGCTCTTCCTCTTCTTGTACATTTGCTTTTCACTAGAATTTAATCTGTCACAGACTATTCTTTGCGCAAAGATATACCAACATCCGATCTGCCAACCTAGAGACAGTCAAGCCATTTCCAAGGCTACTACCAAGGAAGGCTGAGCATTCGTGCCTATAAATTAACTAACGCTACCCAAGCCAGTAGGAATCCTCATAAGAGATATCTTCTGTTTCCCCGCAACCCTATTCTATATACCTTAACGACTTCAGCATAATCATAGTCGCAAACATGATTCTTCCTAGAGTCGCAGAAGACGCATACAACACCATCCTCCCGCGTTACATCTCCAGCTACCGGTATGCCACACCTGTTGCAGATCTGCAGCTTCGAGCAGAAAAACATGAAGTGGCTGACGAGAAACAGGACATGCAGTTACAACAGTCGCTACTGTTCAAACTGGTCTAGATACGGGCGCTGGGTTCTAGCTGGCGTGCTCATATTCGTTGCTCTCGTGCTCGTTTTCTTTCTCTTGTAGATATCTCCTCTTTCGCAAACAATACAAAAATTAACAAAAGCAGATGCTGCCGCCAACGCCGCCGCCGCCGTCGCATGAATACCGCCACTCCAATGGCCACCCAACCAGCTTACGCAAATAATAACGGCCCCGGCTACGGAAACCAAGGATACAACAGCCAATATGCGCCGCCTGCTGGTCCGCCACCACAAGAGTATGGAGGTGCGAATAACTCGTACTATGGACAGCAGACTGGTGTCTCGCAGCCGGCGCCTGCGTATCAGCAGGGCTATAAGTGATAGATTCTCCGAGCGGTGGACCTTATGGAGTAGGAATTCGTGCATAAATCTGACAGAATGCGGGCTTGAAAACGGACGGAGCGTTTGCTTCTGCAGTGGGATCTGGGTTGGGGCGTTCATGTCCCTGGCATGGGTTGGTATAGAACAACACGATTTGATAGGAATACACAATAGTTTTGCCCTTAAAGCACGCTTTTCTCTTAATCATTTTTTCTTCAGCCAAAACCGAAAATTGCAATAATAACTCAAACAGCCAAATCCGTGATCTCATTACCCGCTCGCTAACATCCAATCCAAGAAACATCGTATATGGCTATCTAGTATACAAAGCAAAAGAAAAGAAAAAAATAACAAATGTCCGTCAACAAAGCCGTCGCCAAATATCCAACAAATCATTCATCAATTCATATGGCCGGAGTTGGCCACCATCAGGATAGAAAATACCCATGATTAGGTCGCCGACGACCATAATGGCGATACAAGGACAGCTGAAAACCACCAGCACAACTTATCGATGCCAAGGGCTTCGTCGTGCCGTTAGTACTACTTACCACTCGTCAGCGTAGATTCCCCTCACTTCATATCCAACCACGCACAAACATCTGAAGAAGAAAAATATTGGGAAGAGAGATGCTAACGAGCTAAACGTCTAGCTACAAGAGGAAAGACTATCACGATTCCCGTTGCCAACCTCTCAAGCTCGGAAGGCGTTTGATGGCGTCGATAACGAGGAAGACGACGAGGCAGGCACAGCATATGATCGCGACAGAGAGTTCGCAGATGGGATGACAGGGGTGCGCGCTGGGCTTAGCAGCTACTGAGACTGTGGTTTCGTAGCTTTTGAAGGAGAATTGCTATTCGCGAGCCCACGAGAAGAAATGCTGACGAGATCATATTGCATAAATAGAAATAACAGCAAACTTGAATCTGCACATAATCTCGAACGAACTAAACCGCCACAACAAAAACACCAGAACATTTCATCTCCTCGCTGGCAAACGTTTAATAAAAAAGCATTATAATCTTTACTAAGCGAGCAAAAAGCTAACAAGCCAAGAAAGCTATGGAAGGAAAAGATAAGGTATTGAAAAAGAAAAAAATTAAGACTACTCCAGGTCAGGGTCGAACTGACGGCTTTCGCATGACATATTTATCAGTTGCCCGATATATATAAGAACGACACGCTAACCACTCTATGTAACCAATTAGCACGCTATTCCTTTGATTTGATCGAAGGCAATGACTTACGCGTCACTGGAGTTGTTTGGTTCATTTTTGAAGCAAAAGTATTAGCTAAAAGTCTATAATCACTAAAGTAAGTGGGGTAGGGTATGAGCCGAATCTTGGAGGGAACTAGTCACTGGATCTCAAGCCTCAGTGTTGTTTGCTGGACAATATTAGATCGCATCGATGACGACTCGGTTGACCTCCAACACATAAGAGTTGTGAGAGCTTTTCAGAACTTTGTCGCCACTTTTGTCGCGTAGAGTTTAAGCACGTTGAACCTTGACGCGTAGAAACCATAGACTTCCTAAACTTTCTCTCTCCCTTCGGTATCTGTTATTTAAAGATGAGAGTTGCTACCTTTCGGCCTGTACTGCGCAGGGTTGATGTTCCATTGAGCACAATAATGATCGAACGAAAACGAAGAGCACTAATGGAGATCAGACTTTGCGAGAGAGCACTGAACAGTGTGAAATGCTTTGACTCTCATAGTGCTTGATGCACAAAGGAACTTGCAGTGTAGAGTTATTTGAAAAATCTAGCTGGCTACCAATGAGCCTGCATATACTGCATGGTATTGCTGAATATATGCCGCCGTGGCCTAAGAGTAGACTCATTTTTGAAGAACAGTGCAAAGGACAGCCTGAAAGAAACCTCTATTACGCCATTTCCTAACTGCCAACATACTCCAAGGAAACAAAGAGCCTATTTACCGAATGACGGCTCCTACACGCCTCCTGCAAAAATGGTTTAGCGACATAATCACTGCTGGCTGCCACCGTTCTGAAGCCTGGCATTTGGGTCAAGAAGCGACCTGTTCCTCATTGTCTCTGAAAATGCTGAAGCATTCTTTGCAACGAACAACTTGTTGCCAGAAATTCCTTCATGGAAGAACCTCTTTGCCTTCTTCTCACGCTCATCACGCTTCCTCGAGTACTTCACGAACAAATCCTTCGAGATCGTAGCGAACAGGTACTTCGGATGTATCACAATTGCTTGCGCACCCTTCTGGCCAAAGCCGAAAGAAGTAATAGAAATGGCCTTCACTCCCTTACTGGTTTGAATACTGCAGTTGGGAAAGAAGACATGCTCATGTTGACGAAGTGCGATATCGATATCGTCCGCATTACGATTGCCTGGAATGAGACCAGTCTCCATGATTTGCAACGCTCCATTCAACATCCAGGCACCCGCCGCACCTTTGGAGTGACCGGTAAGATACTTTTGCGTCACAGCATGGACAGTGTTTCCCTTGGCTCTTCCAAGATGGCGGAACTGGCTTTGGAGAACCTCAGTTTCGTTCTTCTCGTTCTTGACTGTCGATGTTCCATGCATGGAGACCACGCTCAAGTCATCGATAGTGAGATTCCATGTTGCCAGGGCACCGCGTATCGGAGATATCTTGGGGTCATCTCGCCAGAAATGGTTTCCAAGACTATTCTGAGCCTCTTTCAGCTGACGTTTGGCCTCAATCTCAATATACTGCGTGCGAAAGGCCCTGAACTCTGAGGTATCTTGCGACGGATCGTGAAGCTTCATTGACTGAAGCTGCTCCTCGAGCTGTATAAGCTCGACATCATGATACTCCTGGATTTGAGCGCGGCGAAGATCAAGACGCTTCTTACGAAGGCGGATGCTGAGCAGAGGCGACGGTAGACCAATCGAACTTTCTCGTGCATTTGTGAGGACACCATTGCCTGGAGCTGGCACCGAGCGACTAGCTTTATCGCTGGCTGTCCCAGACCATGCTAGAATGCCGTACACTGGAAGACCCATCTTTAGTGCGAGCTCCGCCGTTGCGAGAACCTGGAGACCGGCACCCTGAGCTTCGACGAATCCGCTACGTGTAGTAGTGGCTGGTCTAGATATCTCCGAGGGGATTCTTCCTTTCGCAAACTCTTTGTCTGCATTGGCAGTCGCTTTCATGTTTGCGAATTCAAAGCTGACGGCAGCAGTCATGTCATCGCAGCCTCCCACCAAACAGAACTTTGCTTTTCCGCTAACGATAGTCTCGCATCCTAGCTCAACCGACTCTACAGCAGTTGCGCATGCCCCGACAGGCGTACGCATTGGGCCGGACGAAGACATTAGCAGCATGTTGACCCAAGCTGCTGTTGTATTGATGAAGGTCTCTTGAAGGATGTCTTGCTGGACATCATCCTCGACGACTCTGCCGCGGTACATTTTATCCTGAGATCTCATGCCGCCAAGACCAGATCCTATGCAGTTGCCGACCTCAGAGACGTGTATATACTGGTAGACTTCGTATGGGTCTGTTATTCCAGATGACAGAAGCGCTTCAACCGTGGAAACAAGGACATAGAGGGTGACGTTGTCAACCTGCGAAATGATATCATCGTCAATGCCATAAGTCTTCGCGCTCCAGCCAGTTGGAATAAGTCCGGCAACGGTGTTGTCAAAACGCATAGCCTTGGGAATCATTAGAGTCGCACCCGATTTGATATGGACACTGTATTCATCTGAACCAGGGATGGGGTATATTTCTGCATTGTCTCCGTGCAGACGCTTGAAGTCATTAGCGACGCTCTTTGACGTCTCGATTGGCTTGAGGTCTTCTTCTACCACCACTTCCTGTAGCATTTTCTTCTTCTGTGGATCGTAGCCGTCCATAAGCTCAGGCTCAATGACTCGCAGGCCAGTATGCTCCAGGATATGCTTCTCGTACTTGCTCTTGACGAGAGTGCTCTGTATGGGATCATTAGTTGCAGTCTCCATCCAGCCACAGTAGACACTGCCGTCCTCAAGAGGTCCATTGTGGTATTTAATCAAGCCCATGATCCAGGCCATTTCGATGCAGCCCTCGATTGAGAACTCTCCGTATGCCTCCATTTCCCACCTTGTGCGAGCATTTCCATGAGGTCCTACTTCCGAAAAACCAGTAATAACAACCACCTTGTCAAGATCCACCATATCTTGTAGGTCTGCTTGAAGTGGTTTGATCTCAGTCTCGAAGGACGGAAGTGCTGGGAAGTACATTGGAATTGTCGGGTATGCTTTGGCAACCTTTGGTGTCTTAACAGCTGAGAAACCATTGATAGTGCTGCTCTCATAAGCCTCTTGTGCAGCTATGGATTTGTTGACATTGCTTTGTCGCTTAATATTTGAGCGGATCTGGTCGATAATATCGTTGAAGTTCGGTACTGCACCAAGGCCACCATTCAAGTCAGCAAACTGTGGTTCACGGTCACAGTGTCTCGTCATGGCAGGAGTCATTAAGCAAAGGATAGCAAATGACATCTCATCTTGAGAAAATGTTCTGATACCGGCTCGCTCGATATCTTCAGACAGCCAGTCGTTGCTTGCCATCAAGTTCGTACCTCGAGTCCAGCCGATAGATGCTCCGCACACAGACAGGTGACCGGACCAAGACTCCGAATGCCATCTGTTAAATAGCGACTCCAAAGCAATCTTGGACTCCGAGTAAAGCCCGTCGCTGCCAAATATGCCATGATTGGCTGACAAAGGCAAGATAACCTGGGCGGGACGATTTCGTGAGCCGTACTTCTCCTTAGCACACTTGACAGAGCCAAGTAGTCGGATTGTATTTGTGAGCATGAGGCGATGCGCGAATTCGGATTTCGAATCGATCGTGTCGATCTCGCGTTCATGCTCCGATATGGCTGCGAATGGGACAATGTGATCAATATCCCAGCCAAGACCAGTTGCATCGTAGATGTAGTGCGTAAGTGACTCGATGTCCTGGCGACTTCCCTGGTTGAACGGCACCACCACCAGCTTGGACCCTTTTGCGCCGTATTTGACATATACCTCTCTGTAAATCTTTGTAATACTGGGAGAGAAACTGCTTGTTGTTACAATAACTTGCGCTCCACCTGCGAGGAGTCCCTTGACTATCTGCAGTCCGATAGAGCCTGAGCCTGCTCCAGTAACAAGAACATTTTTGTTCTCGAAGGTTATACCACTAGATGCCCCATTGGCGAGAGACTGTAGGTAAGATAACGTGGCAGTCTGATCATATTTGCCACCATTCCGCGACCCTTTCATGAAGACCACAGGAATACTTGCAGTATCATTGAATTCTTGACGACTGTGGCTGAGTACTGGCTGGTCATCAGCAAGAGACATCAACCCGTTGCTGGAGATAGCCTCTTGCACGAAGCTAGCAATGTACGGGTTGCGGAATCGCGGGGTCTCCGTGTACTGTATGACACCGTTGGATTCGATAGATGTATGGGGAGCATTGACTTTGGTCATGGACTTGAACGATGGACTCTTATCGATAGCTTTCTTGGACTCAAGATGCAGATGCTCGAGGAATCGCTTCAGCGATGCATTGTGCTCGTCGTGAGTATCGCCGCATACACTGATCAGGTACTCGAAAGCATCAAGCATCCTCGAGTCTGCTCGGCTGACAATGGATCCACGCCGCTCCTTCACAGATGCATCGTCCACGTTCAGTGTCTTCGAGCCTATGTCGTGATACAGACTCAAGACGTCCTGAGTAACCCAGTTCCAATAACTTGAGTAAGTTCGAGCCTTGAGACGATCGAACTTCGGCTCGATAGCATCAGCGTAAAAGTCGCCGTGTTCCGACTGCCAGAGATCAAGCTGTTTTCGCAGTACCTTGATCTCTTGACGACTGGTCTCAGATACTTTCTCACCAGCATGGATGTCGATGTTTAGCGACTTTGCCAGAGCCTCCAGCTGCATCTTCGTAAGTGCTTTCTGGCTCTTGGTGTATTCTTCCATGGCCCGCGGATCGATTGTAACGACTGGGACTCCTGCGCCAGTATCGCCAGAGGAGGCTGTTGAAAGACTGAACCCCTCGGCTGCCGCATATTTTTTAATGGTATCATCGAGAAAGCTGTGAGCGGAATTTTCAGAGTCAAGTCTCGAAGATGGCTGAGCGGCTACTGCTATAAGAAGTACTCCATCTTGACCACCGGGGCCAAGATGCCAGCGTGACTCCAGGTATTTCTTGGCTACCGAAGCATTGAAACCACCGGGCATTTTGGTGGATATCATACGAGAGATGAGTTGGGAAGATTGCTTGCCAAGCTGTCCGCGGAAGGAAGTCTGCACGACTGAGCATACCTCGTTGAGTGGCGTGTCTTCCACCTTGTCCGGTAGAGATCCAAACTCATTGGCTAAATCTCCCACGATCTCGTTCTCCAGAGTAGAACGACCTAAAACAATTAGCTTGTTGCCTGGCGTGCTTTTGGTATCAAGGCATACCGCCGACCAGGGACTTGATGGAAGTATCCCAGTTGATCTGGTCTGCTGTCTTCTGGAGCTTCTGTGCAATGAGGCAACGGACGATCTGAGAGGCGGTAATTGGTTTATCTTCCATCAATATGATGCCTTCCGAAACCAACTCATTCAAGGCTGCCTCTACAACTGCGGTTGCACTTGACGTCAATATCTTGCTATCCTCAGATGGCAATGTGACGAGTTGCATAGGCTTGACCGCCTCGGCAATAGCTGGTGTATCGACATGGTAGAATATGTCGTTGGCATCCTTGCTGATGGAGAGAAACTCTCTCTGAATTGAGTGCACCTTATCTGAGGTCTCGGATTTGGCCGCTAATGATTTCTTCAGGAGAACTGTGAGGGTATTGGAAGGTCCGATTTCGATAACGCGTTCGCACAATTGGCTGGTTAGAATAGAGGCCTGGGATTGGATCCTGCAACGAGGGATACCATTAGCAACCATTAACAAGATCGTTGTTCCTTAATGATGACTTGGCGAGAGCCGAGCAACTTGAAGATACAACTTTTCTTGCACAGAAGAGCACTTACCACTGTACTGGAGATGCGAATTGATATCTATTCGGATCATGTCAGTATCGGTGCCATCACAGGAAGTTGCTCAACCTACGCCATCAATTCAACAAGAAGGGTATATGCCAACTCCTGCTCCGTGGATGATTGGGCTGGGATGTCCATCGCAGGAGATGGTGTTGCATGAACTACCTTGGCTGCCATATTGAAAGAGGTAAAGAAAGGAAGTCTACATAAAATTATCGATCAGAGACGAGAAAAGTATTGTAAGAATGCTCGAGAGTTATAAAAGAGGGAAATACAAGGTTTTCGATCATATAGATTCGGCGGTTTGGTCTGCAAAATACTACCGTTTGGGTCGAGACTACATTAAGAACTTGCTAGTGACAACCTGAAACTGATCTGGGCACAAGCTACTGGTGCTGATGGGCATCAGCAAAGATCCCATACACCATGTGCTGTAGAGTCCATCTTTAGTTACTCATTTGTGCACAGTCTGCAGTGAGCAGCGAGATCTAATTTTGATCTGATACTGTGTTCTCCGACGATTAGACCTGTGTATACTACACGTGCAGTCTGCAGACATTCTTGTCGTATGACACTCAGCACTACAAAATGATCACAGTAATCTGAGTGTTGAAATTAGCTTGACTTTTGGCAGTGGCTCGTCGAGGATGCAGGGATAGGAGGTGCTGGCCAGGGCCAGTGGTGAAGACGGAAGAGCTTAACGCGATCTATTCTCTGCATACGACAGGGAGCGAGCTAGCATAGAGTTGAGCTGACTTCAGCTGGTAGGAGTGGGCTCCTAAACACTGACATCGTATAATGGTGTAGGAGGTAGGAAACCACTAAAGGGTGAGATTACTATGCATATGAGATTGATCCACAAATTGGTTGTGCTACCTTTGAGAACACATACAGCGATCTTAGCGAAAAGTACTGTCATCATTACCGAGTTTTCCTCGCTCAGAAGTTGGCCTTTGACGCCCTTCTCTACGCAATTCTTTTCGTTGAAACTCGATATCGTTCGCACGATTGGCAGTCTGACTGTTGATTGGATTAGGCACTCCAAGAGCGTCATCAAATTTCACTTGTATAAGGCTTCACCGCTTTTCAATAGTGCTGGGTGGATATTGGTAGAAGAAGTCAGAGAGTACTGTAGGAACCGTCTCATATCGACTCCAAACTATTAGCACACTTCCATCTCAAAATTGCCCAGTACACGTGTTCAACATTGTTAATAGTAAAGAGCATAACGTCTCACTGCCATGACATACAAGGCTACTGGATAAGTTAAACATTCGATAAGGCTAACAACTCAAGCCTGGAAGTGTTTTGCTCTGTGCTTCACAATAGTGCCACCGCCTCGCAACCCGGTGGTGGAAGTCCTTGTAGTTCTGTCTTGAGCGTTGCACGTTTCATATTGAGAAATGGAATGTGAACGCTGCCCTTTGGGTACCATACTTCCAACTATGCTCGCATGGCGATGCTCAAAAAAAGAAAAGGTAAACGAGCATCAAATACCCCAACAACTTTTCCATGACGAAAATCGATATTGACAAGAGATCTAACAACCTTAAAGCAACGCTCCTAGAAACCCCGCCTGTAAAAGATTTCCGCCCCCTTGGGCACGTTCTATGCTCAACATGATCTGTAGCTACTGATTATGACTCAATGATGCGAGGACGGAATTGAAGTACCGGTCCAAACTTTGCAGCAGTAACCTGATCTTTTAACTGAAGCTCATCGTCTCGGTGTCGTCCGAATTCAGCTGCGATGTTTCCTTCTCCCACACGACCCAGTTGACCTTCTGGTATCTTAAAGTCGAACTTGTACAGAACAGTTGCGAGGACGCTCATCATTTCCATCATTGCGAGGCCCTTTCCGATACAGCCGCGGGGTCCCAGTGAAAACGTGGTATAAGCGCTCTGAGCACGCTCAACAGAGTCTTTGGTGCTTGCATCTGGGCCAACGATCCATCTCTCGGGGTGATACTTGAATGGGTATGGGAAATACTCAGGGTTGTGATGAATACTGTAGATGCCGGTGCCGACATCGTAGCCCGCGGGAATGTGGTCTCCATCTATGAATGCGCCCCCGTTCTCCACTTCACGATATAGCGCGCTTCCTACGGATGGAGACATTCTCATCGCCTCATCAATACAGGCACGGAGATACAGACATTGATTGACTTTGGGACGATTGTGAATTTCTTCGGCATTAGTGAAATGCTCACGGACTTCCTTGGCGACTTTGTCGTACACATGGGAATTTCTGCTGATATAGAAGAAGAATGCGGACAAAGCAGTCGATGTTGTGTCCGAGCCTAGGATTACGATCAGAAACCGTCAGTGACGGTGAGGAAGTGAGACATACCAGCAATAATCAAAGTTGTCGATTCGGCCCCAATTTCTGATGCGCGAAGACTTTCGCCAGTCTCTGGATCCTTGGCATTGGTGAGAATTGTGAAGACATTCCGGCGATCTGGGTTCGCTTCCGCCTCAGATTTCGAGCCCTTGCTCTGAAGCATCTTGTTGACGAAACTGATAAACTCTGTACGAGCAGCAATCTGCTTGGGGAACAGCCATTTGTTTAGACGTCTGCTTTCTTTGAGCTCTGGTGCTTGAACCAAAACACCAACGCGAACAGCTGATGTGGATATGGCGTCGAGGACCCGACGATAGTTCGGCTTGCCCACCATCTCGTACTCGTCATTGAAGACAATGTCGAACATGAGGTCGAAAGCAAGTCGTTCGCCTAGTTAATTGTTATCATTAGTGAAGCAAATCGGTGCCAACGTACTTACACCACTTGGCCATGTCTCTTGGTGGTGACCATCCTCCTTCAAGTGGATACGATATTCCATTTATCGGCTCTTCCTCGTTTTCCATGAGACATCGGCAGAAAATATCAATCTGGGCAGCCATCGGCTTCTCGTATACACGCATGGAGGATTCTGAGAAACCCTGGCTGATCAGTCTGCGATTACGTGCATGGAGCTTCTTGTCACGCTGTGTCAAGGTATTTGGCGCTCGATGGACCATTGCATTATAGACTTCTGACTTCTTCACATTCTTGTTGTTGCTGTAGATGTCTATATCATGGTTCAGCTACAGGTTCGACATCGTGTTGGTGTGTTCTTACCTTTAAGTGCAGCAGAAGTGTTGAACAGTAGCCGATTGGGGGCATAGCGGACTTTATCACCTATAGAAGATCAGAACTGCTTAGGCTTTGTGCAGTCTGGGACAACGTGCCATATTTTAAGTGCATTCTCCACATGTCCAAGTGTAAATCACCCTTCCAGGCATGATGAGCAGCATAAAGATTCGTAAATTTGGCAAGAAAGGGACCAGGATATTTTGCAAGCGGATGACACCATTGTTGATAGACAACATAAGCGACAATCTACACAAATTCATTAGCATACGAAGCATATGTGATGTTTTCATCGTGCTCAAGCAACACATACCCAAAGGACGCCAGCTACAGGAAAGAACAGGAGAAGGTGCAAGCGACTGGCGGAGTTTTGAAGATCCATTTTCAGCAAGTCTACACTTCGGAAATGCTACAGAGGAAGATCTAGTTCCTAAGTTCCAAATGTGATCACACGCAAGTGCAGGTCGCTGTACTTTAAAAGCCGCCGAATAAATGAATTGGTTTTCGAAGACTCGTCAAAAAGCCTTACCCTCTATGCATCGAAACATACTTAGAAATTTTCTGTCCCGTGAGCGACAATGCACAGAGTTAATGCTCTGTCTGTCAGTGAAGCTGTAGGGTATGCTAAGCGTGAGTGAGCGCTCTGCAACATAAGCTCACCAAACTGTGGCGTTAACGATAGAGCAGCACATCTACAGCGCCAGTAAAACGCTTCTGACACATGGGATGACATGGTCATAAGCGCAAGCGAAGATGGTATGGCCCCATGGAGCACGGTCACGTCTTGATGACATGTATCTCGCTGCAGTCTGCAGTCGCTGAATCCGAGTTGGTGATGCAGTAGAAGGCTATCTAGAATGAATCGACCCATATTTACACGTGACCATGCATAAAATATACATGTCTATCTCGTTTAGTGGTAAACCACTCCTGCGGAACGATCTGAGCTCAGAAGGCTCGGTTCTCGAAATTCCTGACGTTACCAAACTATTCTATTTTCAGCTCCCATAGTACAGTATGCAATGTCCATGCGGTGTTTTTCCGGCTGTCCCTTACAGCCGCAGCCGCAATATGCGCTATAATCCCAGACGCCCACGAGCTGATCGTAAGCTGGAACCAACACCATGGGTGCCGTCGAGTATCATTCTCATAACAAAACCACTGGCATGGAGGTGAGCCAATATATGTTAATATCAGTGGAACGGCCACTTGGTTTTCAATCAATCACCCCTAGCAATCTTTCTTTAATTCATTTGAGCTGTCAATCTCTCTATGACTTCGCCCAACCTTGTATCATACTCTCATTCATTCTAAAGCAATAACAACATGGGCTCCATTGGACAGGACGACTTCATCTTGGCTCCAAAAAGAGCTGTGACCGTAGGTCGTCCCACGAAACTGACGATTGAGGACATCTCCCCATGCTTCTTTCCCACTTTGTTGAACGATGATCATGAAGCTCAAGTTGAAGAATATACCACCCCTGTGAACATCGAATTCATACACAGTGGTTGGATTAGGCTTCTAGACGCAGGCATATCAAAGGAAAAGGTCTTTGAGGCAGCATGGGTGTTGACCCTTCGCAGCTATGTCGGTTCGGAAGAGATATGCTTTGGTCTCCGTACCTCTCGTAAAGAGAAGATATGCCATCACGTAGTGGATGTTGATTACACGGTCGGAGAACTGCTGCAGTCCCAGCAGAGAAGCACAATCGCTGTGGAAAGAGGCTCCAAGTCGATCACGCCACTGTGCAATACCTTCGTGCAGTTCATTGGAGATTTTGAAACTGTCACCAAGGTAAGTCCTTACTGTAACTTCACATAAAATGATACTAATAATCGGTTTTCAGCATAAAAACTCAGTGAGCTTTGTTGTCTCTTCTAGTCTTTCAAGACGCCGGACAGGTGTACCTAGCATGTTTTTACAATATTCCAGTACCTTGCTATCCCAGGAAATGGCAAGCAACATTGCCGCTACTCTCAGCAAAATCATACACCAGATCCTGGAACGCACCTCGTCACCGCTCAGGCAGCTTGATATTCTGAGCGACAATGATCGCGAACACATATGTGGATGGAACAGTCGGTCTCCAGAACCCACAACTCCCTTCCTCCATGAGTTAGTTGCTGAAAGAGCTGCGATGCACCCCGACACCCCAGCAATATTCTCCTGGGATGGTGAATTGACCTACGGCGAACTAGATAGCATGGCAAACAGATTCGCCCACTATCTTGTGTCGTTGGGTGTTGGTCCGGAAGTTCCTGTGATAATTTGCTTCCCAAAGACTCTCTGGACAGTGGTCACCATGCTAGCTATTCTCAAATCCGGGGGTACCTTTGTGCCTCTCGACCCTGCCGCTCCTGTACAGCGCCAGAATTCTATCATCAAAGCACTGGGTGCAACTCTCGCAGTAATGGACCCAACGCTGGCCACACAATTTGATGGGAGGATACAGCGTGTCATTACAGACCTTCCGGCCCTCATAAAAAGTTTGCCTTCTCTTCGGAGAAAGCCATGCGCCAGTATTACAGAGTCAACTGCTGCATACGTCATGTTTTCTTCGGGCAGCACAGGAGAGCCGAAAGGAATCACGATACATCATGGCGCAGCCACTGCTAGTATACCAGCCTTGGGACGAGAGTTGGGTCTCACCCCGAACGACCGCGTCCTTCAATTCGCTGCATGGACATTCGACGTCTGCCTTGGTGACGTGTTCCCGCCATTGGTGATCGGAGCTTCTGTGTGCATTCCTTCGGATGAGGAACGTGTTAGTGACCTCAGTGGCGCAATAAATCGTCTAAGAGTCACATATGCTACACTTACACCAACAATTGCAGGTCTTTTGACCCCTGACAAGGTTCCTGGTCTGAAGACTTTGGTGTTGGGAGGCGAAGCTGCTACACAGGACAATTACTCGACCTGGACCAGACATGTCAATCTTTACAACGCATTTGGACCGACGGAAACAGTTGTATGGAACTTGGCCACTGGTATCATCAAACCTTCCGGCAGTCCCGCCAATGTCGGAAGTGGAATGAACGCCATCTTCTGGATCGTGGATCCTCAAAACAACGATCTCCTTGTCCCCATCGGAAGCGTTGGAGAACTTGTCATCGAGGGACCGGTTGTCGGTAGAGGTTATCTGAACGATCCTGTCAAAACCGCGGCAGCGTTCATCGAGCACCCACCGTGGTCACGCAAGCTTCAGATCAACGTTCCTTACAACGCTAGAGCATATCGTACAGGCGATCTTGCCCGTTACAACGCCGATGGTACCGCTCAATTTATGGGAAGGAAAGATGCCCAAGTTAAGCTGCACGGCCAGCGCATGGATCTTGCTGGCATTGAGCATCAGATCAAGTTGCAGCTATCGAAAGGCTCTCAAGTAGTTGTTGATCTCGTCAAGCGAAAGTCTTCTAAAGTTCTTGGAGCATTCATTTGCCTCCCCAATCAGGTTAAGGCTTCTGGAATACGCGACGAGACTCTGGTTCCCATGAATGATGAACTGCATTCGCTGATCAACAACCTCGCCAGTGAGTTGCAAAAGATCTTGCCCAAGTACATGGTTCCGGGGCTATTCCTTATTCCGAAGCAAATGCCAACTACACCATCTCTCAAGACTGATCGGAAACGTTTGCTGGCAGCTGCGAATAACTTGGATGATAAGACATTCTCATCATATACAGTTCAAGAGCGCCGAAATCATGGTCCAACATCGACGCCTACTGGAAATGTCAGCTTACGTCTTCGTAGCCTGTGGGCAGAGGCGCTGGCTATGTCGCCAGACTCAATCAGCGGCAACGACAGTCTCTTTGAGTTGGGTGGAGATTCTCTAACTGCTATGAAGCTCGTCTCTCGTGCCCGGGAGGAAGGACTCTGCTTCTCCGTAACAGATGTGTTCAAGCACCCGTTGCTAGATGACTTAGCAGCGGTTGCTACGGCCATGGATGCGCCGGTATCTTCCAAGGTGGCTCCATACTCTCTACTCATAGAGAATGCAGCCTCCGGCAGCATTAAGGCTAAAGCTGTGCTTGACTGCCGCGCAGGAGTGATGGACATTTACCCATGTACTTCACTTCAAGAATCGTTCATGGCAACGACTATCAAGGATCCTGGAGCTTATGTGAATAGATATGTCTTCTCTTTGCCACCTTCAATAAACTTGGATAGGTTCAAGAATGCATGGGCTTTGGTAGTCGACAATCTTCCGATTCTTCGGACGAGGATCATTCAAGCAGACTGTGGAACTTTGTATCAGATTGTCACCGATGACAAGATATCCTGGAAATCTACGATTGAGGTAGCAAGATATCTTGAGGAAGATTTGCGGATTCCCACAGGCCTTGGGGACTCCTTGTCTCGGTATGCTATAGTTCAGAACAAGCTTGGACAACCTGTTAAGTTTATTTGGACGGTGCACCATTCGTTGTATGATGGTTGGTGCTTCGACACACTACTCGATCTGGTGTCCACAGCCTACGAGAAGGGTAGTGTGCCCCAAACAATAGAATTCAACAGGTTCATGCGATACATTCAGGACATCGACTTGACTGCATCAGACAAGTACTGGAAAGACCGGCTTCTTGGTGCGAACCAGCCAACATTCCCCGCCCCTCTAAAAACCTTCCAAACACCAGCCAATGAATCAACGGGCATAGCTTTCCCACTTGCAACGCAGTCCAGAGCCAACATTACACTCGCTACGATCCTGAGAGCTGCGTGGGCTATGATTGTGGCACGATACTCTGACTCGGATGACGTTGTCTTTGGTGTCACTTCCATTGGCCGCAATGCCGATGTGCCGGGGATTGACATGATTGTTGGACCTACGATAACAAGTATTCCGGTCCGCGTCAAGTTATCACGAGACCAGACTATTGCTAGCTTCCTTGCCGATGTCCAGGCAGAGGCCATCGACAGTATTCCCTTCGAGCAAGTCCCAATGCGGAAGATCAAAAGTGCCAGCGCAGATGCTGCACTTTCTTGCGAGTTCCAGAACTTGTTGGTCATCCAGTCCGATGATATGGAGACAAGCAATAACTCACTTGGCATGAAAGTCATCGAGACAGCTGAGGAAATGCTTCATCCTTATTCATTGGTCTTGGAATGCTCCATGACCAGCAAAGGTATCAACTTGCGAACACAGCATGATACGAATGTGATCTCAACCGCCCAGATTGAGCGATTGCTGTACCAGTTTAAGCATGTTGTGCAACAACTTGATGCTTATGCTGTTGATCAAACTATCCGGTCTGTCAACCTGATGAGTCCCGAAGATCACTCCCAGTTGTCGAAGTGGAATAAAGTGCTGCCAGCTAGCGCCAATGTCTGTGCTCACCATCTCATCCAGGATCAGGTGCTGTTACAACCCAATGCTCCAGCTATATCAGCATGGGATGCCAGGTTCGTGATCTATTCCTCATCCCAAATTATCCATTAATCCATTGATCCACCGATCTCAAACATCGTTATCTCCGACTGTCTGGTACAATGAAATTGATCCCCTTCATTTTTAGTCTAAGTATTCGTACTGTAATTTACTGACCTGTATGACAGTTTCACATACAAGGAGCTTGACAATGCCTCATCTAAGCTCGCCCGACACTTAATCTCGATCGGAGTCGGGCCTGAAGTGTTAGTTGCGCTTTGTTTCGAGAAATCGGCATGGGCGGTTGTCGCAATGCTTGCAGTGATGAAATCTGGGGGTGCCTTCGTCCCTCTTGATCCTTCACACCCCATGAGTCGCAAACAAGAAATTGTCGGACAAGCCAACGCGAAGATTATCCTTGCTTCTCTCGGCCATTCAGCTCAGGACTGGGGTGCACTGAAGGTTGTCACTGTTGACTCTTCATGGATCAGCAAGGTCAACGACCAGTTCCTCTTCGAAGTTGACATTGATGTTTCGCCAGACAACATATTGTATGTTCTCTTCACATCTGGATCATCTGGACAGCCTAAAGGCTTCATCATTGAACACGCTGCATTCATCTCATCGGCGCTTAGTCAAGGCAAAGCAACTTTCATGAGCTCAGAGAGTCGTATCTTCCAATTCTCCAGCTACAGTTTTGATGTCAGCATTCTAGAGATTGTCACAGGACTGATATTCGGAGGTTGTATCTGTATTGCAAGTGCAGATGCCACCAAAGACATTACAAAGGCTATAGACGACATGCAAGTTACTTGGGCATGCGTCACGCCATCTGTTATGCGACTCGTGCAACCCGACAAGGTTCCAACTCTGCAAACACTAGTTCTCGGAGGTGAAGCGGTCTCTACCTCGGATGTCGCTGCTTGGTCCGAGAAGGTCAATCTAGTATTGGGATATGGACCATCCGAAGTATCAGTTGCCGCAACGACCACAGATCCCCTGACGCTAACAAGCGACCCCGACAACTTTGGTACGCCAGGAGCTAGCTTGTGCTGGGTTGTTGATGCCAATGATTACCATACATTGGCACCTCTCGGAACAACGGGCGAAATTATGATTGAAGGACCAATCTTGGCTAGAGGGTATCTTAATGATCCGGTAAAGACGGCAGCAGCATTCATCACCGACATTCCTCAGTGGCTCAAAAATGCCGCAGCATTGAGACCCGCAAGTTGGATCCCCAGCAAGAAGCCGCTCCGTCTTTACCGCACAGGCGATCTGGGAAAGATGAACCCTGACGGCTCTATCAACTTTGTCAGTCGTAAGGATCGACAAGTCAAGGTTCGGGGTCAAAGAGTCGAGCTGAGTGAGGTTGAACACCATTTGTCAACTTTCCCAGAGATGCGTCACTTCGTGGTGGAGTTTCCAAAGCAAGGTCCATTTATGAAGAAGCTTGTTGTGGTGATGTCTCTCCATGAGATCTCGATATGTAGCGATGGTGAAAGCCAGTTACGTATTGCCTCAGGAAACGTCAAAGAGCGAGCGACCACCTCCGCAGAAAATATCTGTAATGCTTTAGCTGAGATCGTCCCATCATATATGGTGCCGACTGTACGCATCGTCGTTGAGGACATGCCATACACACCATCAGGAAAGATCAACAGAGTCCGAGTCAAGAACTGGCTGAACACCCTGGACGATAAAACTTATCGTCAAGTTATAGATCACGATGAGGAGATGAGTGTTGAAGAACCTGCTAATGACCTAGAGCAGTCACTCAGACGTATTTGGGCCACATCGCTGCAAATGGACGAAGGCCAAGTCAGCCTGAATAAATCGTTCTTCCAGCTCGCTGGAGATTCCATTTTGGCGATGCGAGTCATGGCTCTTGCTCGTGACGACGGAATCAACGTAGGGGTACAAGACATTCTTCGTTGTCGGAATATCCCTGAGCTTGCTCTTCGCATTGACCCTGAAGTCAAGCGGCGTGCCAGGACTGAGGTCAAGAAAGTTGTCACCTTCGCTGTCGACACCTCATCTAAAGTCGACTCGCAACATGAATCAGATTTCTCATCTGACGCCGACTTCTGGGACCTGCCAAATCTACCATTCCGAAGCAATAAGCCGGTCCGCTACGTGTTCTCGCTGAGCGATGACTTGGCTAGCAAACTTCTGCAGGGATCTAGCAAGACTACTCCCATCGAACCAAGTGATCTCATTCTGACAGCACTCGTTCACTCCTTCAATTCTATGTTCCCCGAACGTCATGCCCCTAGTGTAGTTGATCTTCACGATGGCACAACTCTCTGGAATTCTGCAGCTACTACGGATGATCTCCTGGAAGCACTCCGCCAGGTGAAGGAGTCTCGAAGCACTCTCAATCCGAATCAGTCCAGCACTATCGATCGACCAGAACTGGCACTGGACACCAAACAGCTGCAAGAGAGAAGCAGAGGCAGGCCGAAATCAATATATCAAGCTACTCACACCTCTCTCATGTCGTTAGTAGCTCATAGTCAAGGCCATAGCCTGAGGATTTCCTTCATGCACATCAAAGGCATGAAGCATGGCGACCGAATGCTTCCATGGATGCGGCGATTCCAGCTATCTTTGAGAGATCTCATTCGCGAGCTTAGCGTAAAGCAAGGAAGGCGAGCAAGCTCCGACTTCCGGCTGGCATCTCCCACTGCCGCTAAATTGGATGACCTTATCAAGGTTAAGCTACCATCTATTGGCAAAGGATTTGAAGATGTCGAAGATATGTATCCATGTTCTGCCCTGCAGCAAGGTATACTCATCAGTCAATTGCAGAACGCAGGAGCTGGTCTTTACGAAGATTGGGCAGTTTTTGAAGTTGTTCCACAACGACCAGGTTCGAAGGTCAGCGCGAGCCAGCTAGAGAAAGCTTGGCAAGCCGTCGTGGCTCGTCACGGGATCTTGCGAGCCATCCTCGCCCAGGATATCACTAAATATGGCGTGTTCGGTCAGCTCGTGCTTTCCAACTACCATGCAGATACCTCAATCGTTCGGTGCAACAACTACGATGAATGGAGAGCATCAAGAACAACTGCATTGGACTATTCAAAATTCCAGCCACCTCACCGACTCACTATCTGCACTATCCCCGACGGTCGAGTGTTCTGCGAGATCGAAACCAATCATGCCATCAACGACGGCGAATCTTCAAGCATCATGATCCGAGATTTTGCACTGGCTTACGACGACTTGCTCCCCAAAACACCTGCTCCCCGATACAGCAGCTTTATCTCGTTCATTCAGCAGCAAAGTGCACCGTCGGAAGTCTATTGGAAGTCCTACCTCGCCGGTCTCTCCCCATGCCACTTCCCTACTCTCGTAGACACTACAGAGGCTTCTCGAGAATTGCTTGTGTCACAGATCAAGACCACCGTACCCATATCGTCTCTAATGCAATTCTGCAGAAGCAATGGAACTTCGTTGTCGGCATTGTTCCAATTGATCTGGGCCTTGGTTCTTCGTACCTACACGGGAAGTGACGATGTATGCTTTGGCTTCATCAATTCTGGCCGAGATACTCCTATCGATGGCATCCAGGATGTCGTCGGACCTTTACTAAGTGTACTTACCAGCAGAGTTGCGTTTGCCAAGGAAGATACTGCAAGTCAAATTTTGAACAAACTTCAATCAGATTTCTTCGACAGTCTTCCCTACCAGCACTTTGGCATGTCAGAGATCCAGCGAACGCTCGGAATTCCTGGGGAAGCTTTGTTCAACTCCGGCATGTCGTTCCGGAAGAGTGCAACTGAACAGCCTAAAGAGTCCATTAGCTTCAAGCCGGTTGATGAAGTCGGCAGGACAGAGGTACGTGGATCGTGAGGCTTGACAGATATGTTGCTAATATAATCTTCAGTATGACGTAACGATTGTCGTCGACGTGACGGAGGAGGGGGTCGACCTTTTCCTTTGTCATTGGACATCCAGGTTGTCTGCAGGCCATGCAACAAACGTCATTGGCACATTTGATGCTCTGCTTTCCACTGTTATCCAGAATCCAACTCGCAAAATCGGCGATCTAAAACTCCTCAGTCACCGTGACATGAAGCAGATTGCGAAATGGAACACTGAAGAACCAGAACTCGTCCAAGAATGCATTCACACCGCATTTGAGCAACAGGTTGATATACGACCAAGAGCACCTGCTGTTTGTTCTTGGGATGGGCAATTGACCTACAGAGGGCTCGATATTCTGGCGGGGAAGTTGGCACAACACCTTAGATCACGAGGTGTTGGACCAGAAGTCATTGTTCCACTCTGCTTCGAGAAATCGGTCTACGTCTTGATCTCTATGGTTGCGGTGCTCAAGGCTGGCGGCGTTATCGCGGTCCTTGACCCGGCCAATCCGGTTGCGCGTTTACACGAGATTGCTTTTCAAGTACAAGCCAAACTTGTTTTGACGAGCTCTGCAAACACAGACAAATTCGCATCGGTCGTCGAGTTAACTCTTACTGTCGATCAAGAATTTCTGGATATGCTGCCGCCATGCCGCAAGCCCGTGGAAACTCCAGTCACACCAGACAACGCAGCATACATCATCAGCACTTCAGGCAGCTCTGGAAAGCCAAAAATCGTTGTGATTCCTCACGCTGCTTTCTGCAGTGGTGCCAAGGGACAGGCCATCGCCTCCAATATCGGTCCTGATTCTCGAATTCTCCAGTTTGCATCGTATTCCTTCGATGTGAGCATCATGGAGACATTCACATCCCTGATGTACGGAGCATGTGTCTGCATGCCAAGCGAGAATTCAAGAAGCACCCAGATTGTGGAATTGATCAACGAGATGAAGATCACTTGGGCATTCCTGACTCCATCGGTCATCAAGACTATCTCACCAGCAGAGATTCCCGACCTCAAGACCTTGATCTTGGGAGGTGAAGCCTTGCATCAATCCAATCTAGAGATTTGGTCGGAGAAGCTCCACCTTCTTAATGGTTATGGTCCTTCAGGAAAGTACAAGCTGGTTCTATTATCATTTATTCCTAGCTAACTTGTGTAGAATGCTCTGTTGCAGCCACCGCAAATACCGCGACCACCTGCTACACGAGTCCGGCTAATATAGGTCGTGCTATTGGCGGACGCTGCTGGATTGTTGATTCTCAGGATCACAACGAGCTCGTGCCTGTAGGTGTTATCGGCGAGCTACTCATTCAAGGCCCAATTCTCGCTCGCGGCTACTTGGGAGATATAGAGAAAACGGCAGCAGCATTCATCAGCAAACCCACATGGTCAAAGGATGTTAAGTATAACAGATACTACAAGACAGGTGATCTCTGCCGTTACAGTTCATCTGGAGATATCATGTTCGTCGGACGAAAAGACACACAGGTCAAGGTCCGAGGACAACGTCTCGAGCTTGGTGAGGTCGAGCACAACTTGTCTCTTTGCCCTCAGATCAGCCATGCTGCAGTCTTTGCTCCAAAACAAGGTCCGTTCAAAGGTCAGCTTATTGCCGCTCTCAGCTTATCTGATCTGGAGTCATCCGTGAACAACTCCTATGGCGTGTTGGAACTTGTTTCTGGCGACGAAAAGATGATCGCATCCTCTCAGATCGCAGAGGCAACAGAGAGCATGAACAAAACTCTGCCTAACTATATGATCCCGACATCATGGGCAGTGCTCAAAAAGATTCCTCTCCTACCATCCGGCAAGCTGGATAGAACAGCACTCCGGGTATGGTTGGACAACTTGGACAGTGCGACACATCGCCAGATTTTGGAACTGGAGCAAGACACTGACGATACCACGTTATCTCAGACGGAGAAGAAGATTCAAGCCATATGGAGCACGGTATTAAATACCCCAGCGGAAACCATCGGATCTCGAACGAACTTCTTCAGCATTGGTGGTAACTCGATCACAGCAATGCAAGTTGTCGCACGCTGCCGTCTCGAGGGTGTCACAGTTGGTATCCAGGATATTCTCCGCTTAAAGACTGTCGCTCAGCTTGCTGCCTTCGTCGACGCTGCTGGCGGCTTCGCAGTTGACATGGAGCCAATGGCACCTGAGCTTGAGGTTATTCCCCCATTCTCACTGTTCCCTGTCGATTATAAGAGCGAAGATAGCCTGTACCCATCTATAGATGATGTTGCAGCCATGTGTCATATCTCGGCGGATCAGATCGAAGATATGTTCCCATGTGGACCTTGGCAAGATGAGTGTATGGCCATGACAGCAAAACAGCCAAAGATCTATATCGCTCGCAATGTCTTCTCTCTACCAACGACACTGGATATTGAACGCTTCAAGTCGGTCTGGGAGAGACTTGCCGCTAAACATCCTGTTCTACGAACCCGCATCATTCCCTGCGACGCCTCTAAGCCACTCCAGGTCATCGTCAAAGAGAAGATCACTTGGAATAGAGGTACCAGTCTTGAGAAGTATATGAAGAAAGACGAGCAGATTTCCATGACTTACGGAGGACGACTACTTCGTTATGGACTCATTGATCAAGGAACAGATGAGCGACTCTTCGTACTGACATCTCACCACGCCATCTACGATCGCTGGACTATCAAGACTATCCTCACAGAAGTCGATCAGATGTACAAGGACAAATCCACTGTCGAACCAGTACCATTCCAGCGTTTCATCAAATATGTCGAAACCCGCGATCTAGACAAGTCCGCAGCATACTGGGAGGAGCAACTAGGTGGTAACACACCAACCACGTTCCCTTCACTACCATTCCCAAGCTACCAACCACATCCAAACGAACAACTGCAGCTCAAGGTTGCTTTCAAGCGCGCACCGCAATCGAACACCCTGATCTCGAATCTTCTCCGTGCTGCATGGGCCATCACTCTCGCTGAAGCTACGAAGTCCGATGATGTCGTCTTCATCGCCTCCATCAACAGCCGCGGTATTCCCGTCCGTGATATCGATGACATCGTGGGACCAACACTTACCGTTGAGCCTATCCGCGTCAAGATCAACCCCTCCCAATCCGTGCCCGCCTATCTCGACTCCATACAAACCCAAGCCATGGACATGATCCCCTTCGAGCAGACCGGGCTCACAGAAATGCGCCGGCTGGGCCTAAGCGACAAGCACCTCTTCCTTGTACAACCCCTCCCTGGCGAAGACGACATGTGCGAGATCCTCGGCGAGCCCGTCGGCACCGGGTTTCTGAAAGACTTCGATCCTTTCGCGCTGGTCATGGAATGCAGCGTGGCCGACGAAGGCGTGTTCCTTGAGGCGCGTTACGACGGCGTCGTCTTCTCATACGAGCAGATGCAGTCAGTCCTCGAGCGCTTCGCAACAGTAATGACATTCATCGCGAAAGAAGATGAGAGCAAGCGTCTGCGCGATATTTACCAGCATGAAGTGGCAGAGGTGGAAAAGCAAGTCAAGAGGGACAGTCAGTTGATCCTGAATGGGACGCTGGGGAAGAAGGATTTGGAGGATACGATTGATTTGTGGTATTTGAAGCAGCCGATGATACAGACGCGGTCGTATGCGGAATCTGATGAGGAGATTTCGAGCTTGGAGTCGACGAGCGAGAGGATCGCGCTGTACTAATTATTTGTCTTTTTAGGTTTGATGTATTTGGGGGTGGGAGTTGAAGTTTGGGGTACGAGGTTATTGCTGCTTGTCACACTACGATTACGTTTGTCAATACGGGTAGAATTTGGTCGCGGTCCTGGGTTGTTATCACGTTGGTGCTTCTGAAAAACTGCCTCTATGTGTATTTCTAGGTTGTTTATAGATCTCAATCGACTTGCTCATTTTAAAACAACTTGCCCTCAGTATATTCATCCACATATTTGCTACCAGATGTTCTTCATGAAACTCAATTCAATATCTCTTGCCTGTCTCAAGGACTGTAGTACATTTGATATTCAAAAACCATCTCCGAATCTTAAGTTATAGCCCGTAAACAACATATCTTGTGGCACTATAGTTCATCCTGTATCACACGGTGGCCGTAAATAGAGCCACCCTAACTGTACCTTCGTGTGATACAGGAGCTTCTAATATAGGTACCCAATTCAGTACGCCAGCTCAGTCAACTATGAAATTTGCAGCGATGCGAAGGATAATTATACTGTTTTTTGCGTTTGCTTCTTCTTCTCTGGCTGACCTGCGTGCTGTGCGGTGGGTTCGCGCAGTTCATGCATCTACAAAATCAGAAACATCAGATAATATTTGTATGTCCACTGAGACACTTGATTCGATGGTTAGAGCTGCGTGCTCCTCGAGGAGCGTGAAGAGTATGAAGAGCTCCAAGAGCTTTAAGATAGTTTGGGAAGCTTGAACAGCTTGAAGGGGTGGAGGGTGACCCGATATTTCAAATAAGGCACATCTCATTTGCTCACACAATACATCAACTCAACTGTCTCTCTCCCTGGCTCCACCACATCTGAGTGACCTGGTATGCTTGATGCCTACAGACTGCAATGTCAGCTGACATCTCCTCCAAATACTTCCGAGAGCTGTACAACCCACACTATGTGTGCATATGTTTCCTCATCTAGGGATCTGCTCGAAAGCTATCAAGCTGCACAATCTACGTAGAAGCCGCCGGTGATAGGTCTGTAAGTCAACCATATTCGATATCAACAAACCATCTTAAACAAACGGTGAGCGTTGCTAAACTTGCCAATAGCGTTCAAGCCCACACAGATAAACCTTGGCCCATACTACTCCGTAGCGCAGGGTAACCTTGATACTAACCGTAACCACCAAGGCATCTCCGAGTGCTGGTAGTCCAGTGGCAGCTCCTCTGTCCCTTTGGACGTTTGTCACAGAGGCTATAGGGAGTGTGGTGGCAGGAGCTTCATTTCTTTCGGTGATAGGAGTTGACATTATCTTTTGGCACCGCGTATGGAGTATCTTCGATGAGCAGCGGTGTGGAGTGATGCACGTTTGGATCAGCGGTTGAGAAGCCGGGAGCGCAATGGATGGCAGGGGCCGCAAGAGCGAGTGTTGCTAGCGCGGTTAAGCGAAGTAAGCTTTACCCCATATCAGCTCCGTTGAGCTGGTCGAGATGTTTCTCCCCTTTCATCATATTAAAACCCATCTCAACGATTTCGAGACCCTTCTTCTTGACTTCTTAGTCATCTGAGGACATATAACTACAAATACCCTTCGCTTCCCCCCAGGTTTGATACCGTTTGTAATTGTTATTTGAAGCAAGGAAGGCACCGTCCCTTTGCAGCTGCTCCCCGAATTCACCGCGACTTGGCGTTCTCGATTTGATATCAACATTGATCATCAGATATCTCAAGCTACAACTCAATTTCCATCTCACTACCATCTCGCTATCTCCAACTTCTCAGACCGTGAAACAAGAACGACGAAAATGTCCAGAGTCACTCCCCCGGTCACGAAACTGACCTCCACGCTCTCCCGTTCTCTTCACACCAGTGCCCGCTCCTCGAATCTCTACGACCAAAGCCGTCATATCTCCGTCTATCTCCCCAAGAAAGTCAGCGATCTCCGCAATGAATGCGCTCGTCGAAGTCTCGATACCAAAGGCGATAAACTTGATGTTCGTGCCCTTTCTCTTCGCGTCCAGTCTTCCATGCACAGTGAGCTGACAATGAGAATGGACAGTTAGCAGATAGACTCACAGAATACGATTTTACACCCACTCGCGACTACCATACAGAGCGTCGCCCTCAGCTGAAGCCTCTCCCATTGATGCAGGGATTCCGCTCATTCCGCACCTCTCCTCCCGTCGCCGCCTTAGCCGACACCTCGACAATTGACTACTTCATCATGCCAATTTTCTCCGAAGCACCTTCTGCTGTCGAGAAAATGCGTGTTCCGTTGCTACCAGATAACTACAAGCCGAATCGTTCTCCAGGCTCAGCACATGCGATAGAGAGATTTGATATCGCTGTTCCTAGGCCAGAGATTAGTGTCGTGGCTGCACATCCGGAGATGGTATTGCCGGCGATGTTGAGCGAGGTCGTGGGTAATGAGGGTGATGAAATGGATGTTGGGATGTGGACGAGAGGATTTACGGCTGGACCGGAGAGTTGGGCTAGTCCTAAGGCGAAGATCGAGGACGTGGTCAAGAAGGAGGCCGGCGTGCTGAAAGAGCTATTAAATGGTGTTGTCGATGATATCTTTGGTGCGAAAAATGCTGCCAAACATTTCTAGCATGAAGATAGCTAGCTCGGTCTAGTTCAAGTGCTATTTTGAGCTCTTTTAGTGGGAAAATTGCTGTGCTTCTTAGCGTTTGGACGAGTGATTGAACAGCGTTGCAGCAAACCATAATATACCGGATAGGGTCTTGAGAGGGCAGATTTCCTTTTTCTTCTGTTTTGTCTTTGTTAGCTTGTTGTTTCTGGGAGTGTCAACGCTTCAACATGCTGGCGTGGCACGATAGTGGAAATGACAGGGAGTACTTATGTTCTCTTTGATGTACCACTCAAGTTCCAAGTTTTGACATACTCAAACTTTCCGAGACCATTATTAGGTGGGAATGTATACTTTGACTTCGAGTAGTAGTCTCCTTTGAGGCAATATGGTGAGCTTAGAGTTGGAAGGACAGTAACTTAGTTCACCTTTCCAAGTCCACACAAGAAGGTTAATCAGTCTCTCGTGATTATTATGATATAGCTCGAAGTATTCATTCAGTCCATATTTAGAGGCGGCTGTCTCAACAGCCAAAGCCGTGTTTCATACGATACAGGCACTCCACCTGAATTCTTTCGATACATAACACGCTGCCTCCTAATAGAAGCCACAAACAACCAGCACTATCGTAAAGTTTGTACCTAAGTCCAGGTAGTGTGCAAGTGCGGCACGTGACTTCCTCTACTACGTCACCAACTAGCCTACCTACATGGAGGCAAACTCAATCAGCTACACTTCATTTCACTTCCTAAGCTATATTATAAACCCAGAGTACTCGAATACCAAATACTCAAGCGAAAGACAGACTTCAGACCACAAACAAGGTCGAGATGTCTGACAAAAACCAAAACACCATTTCCCAAGACACGCAAGCACAAGCACCAGGTCTCATCGCCGCGCACGCTGAATACGTTAAAGGTGCTGTCTCTGTAGGTTTATCTGTCACCGCTCTCTCTTCATATTGGAATCAGGTCTAGTCATGCATATTAACACACCTAAGTCAACAATCGGTTCTGTCACCGGCTCCCAACCTTGTACGTACAAAACACAAACCTACCATCACTCTATGCCATTCATCCATTGCTTCCATTCGCCATCGCCACTAAATCTCTTCAAGCCTCCCTTGTCCCAATTCCCCGCTCTCACAGACCCACATTCCCACCACCTCACGTGTCAATTTGTTGATTTGTAGTAGGGACAGCATCAGGCGAGCAAGCCAAAGCCCACGCCGTTTCTGACATGAAAGCAGCGTCTGTAAGCCGCGACCCAAAGGATTTGGGATTCGGCAAGGTCGAGGAGGTGGTGGGGAAGGTCGCGGGCTGTGAGGGCATGGAGAAGGAGGGAAAGGAGAGTGTAAAGGGGACGGAGCAGGATGTGTTGTGAGGGCATGGAGAAGGAGGGAAAGGAGAGTGTAATGGGGACGGAGCAGGATGTGTTGTGAATGGGGGAGTAAGGAGTAGGGGAGAGATGGGGGAGAAAGAATTAGTTTCTGGTAGGATGAGAGATGTTAGTTCGGAGGGGTATGGGTTGTTGCAGTCAACATGTAATATCTCCACACTTTCATAGCTGAAATCAAATTATGCAAAACTACTAAACTGGCCAAGACAACAATAACAAGCACACTCTGCATGCTGAAAGTCCAGGCTTCTGTGTAAGGTACAGATTCCCACCACGAAAGAATGAAAGATATATACAACACCAAGCTCTACATCCAGATCCTATTTTCATCACCGCTCACACAGACTGCCTAAGCAGGCGGCACAATCCCACTCCCCAGCGCCACCGCATTCCCTGAATTCCCGCCGCCCCCAACCTGCGTACTTCTTACGACCGGACTATCAACCGTCGACTCCACCGTGACATTATAATTACTCCAGCGATTATAATCCGTTGTCATATTTACGCTAATCTGGATCCACGCCAACAAACCCTCCACGTTCTCGCCCAGATATAAAAACTCCGGGACTTGATCATAGTGGCTCTCGGCCTGCGCAATACTGTACATGTCATCTACATTGCTTGTGACGGCTTGGGTGTTGGTGTCGTACGGAGCCACGGCTTCGATGGCGCTGTGGAGCGTTTCGGGGAAGAGCTGCTCGATGTGATTTACGACGCCGCCGGTGATGGTGGTGTTGGCCTGCGTGAAGACTTTGGCGTGTGAGAGGATATCGGTGTGTGTTGCCCGGCCGTTGTAGTGGCGCGGGAAGATGGCCTCAAAAAATACGACACCGTCAGAGTCGATGAGCTGGATGTTGCGTAGGAAGATCGAGGTGTAGCCGCCATACATTCCGGTGACGTTGCAATCCCAGATGTCGACCTAGGTGTCGGGGACGGTGAGGCAGGTTTCGATATCGAGACTGGGTGTGTTAAGTTGTGTTAGGAGGTAAGCGGTAGATAAATAGTAGAGGGGAGTGGAGGTGAAATATACTATTGCACTTCGAGGTAGAGGGACACCTACTTGGTTCTGGGTCACGTCCTTGCCAAATTGCTCGCCTGTTGATTTGCTCGTCATTTACATAGTAGGGACAGTCAACGACCACAGCATTCAGGATAACGGAGGGTTTTGCGCTGAAGATGGTCGTTTTTGGCGTCGCTATTGCGTAGAGAGCCGTTCCATTGCGGTCGATAGCTCCGTAGATCTCTAGAGTTGCGAGATCACGACGGTATTTCCTGGGAGCTATACCAGCCAGTTAATAGCCACTTGACAGATGAAGCAAATGGAAGCGTTCGCTTACCGGTCTGGATGTTGCGCTTCTGGCGGATCTTCTTGGCGATCGCAGGGCGAAAAAAAGGCGACTGATGGAGCCTTGACTTCTCGGGGGTTCACGGAGCTGGTGCAGGCATTGATGGCGCACTTGGACGCAGAAGTGATTAGGTACCGAGACGCGTTTATATAGACATGGCTGTGCATGCTGGCTAGAACCATGGTAGCTGGCGCTTATTTCAATGTTGGGTGCATGGAACGATGCATTACTGGGTAAAGCTTCAGTCCGTGTAAGGGGATGGGCTCGTTCCTCATCCTGAGGGTTGTTATCTTGTTATTGATAGGTATCTGTTGCAATCTATTGCACTTGTCCGTCACCCTTCACGAACCCATTAGTAAACAACGCTCGTCAAAAACACACTTCACTTGAAGCCCAAGTCATGCAATTTTAGCCAAGCACCTCAATTGCGCAGGACGATATCTATCACACAGTCATCCTCGGAGCCCGAGATAAAAGTCAGCCTTAAACATGAATAACAACATCATAAGATCATAAGATGCATGTTGCAATTGGAAGTAGCTGACGAGGATGCCAAGAATTGGGACTTCGCATTCGCTTCAGCCGAATTGCCATCGCGATTCCAAGTCATGCGAACTGTATCTTCTGTGATTGGTGCGCTATTATTTGGGACCAACCCCTACTGCGGTCACGTCTGCTCCCGCTCCTTCTCCCTTCTCCCGCTCACTTGCTCGCACACCATCAGCGTCGGCGGCCACATCATCGACGCCAAGGCCTTACACACCATAGCTCATTGTCGCGCGGGCAATTCCACCTTCCTAAGCTCCATTACTGGTGCATGTACCGTCACTGCGCAGACGACGTTGACGTCGCGCTGCGTGAGACGTTTTGGCAGACACAGTTTACGGGAGACGTGGCCGTCGTGCCGGTATGAAGCTTATGAGGAGGTGATGGCTAAGATCACAGAGCCGCCGACTAGGTCAGTTGATATCGAGGATAGGAGTGGTGTTCTTAATGGGACTGTGCTGACTACTCAGGAGACCTTTGATGTGACATGGACGACTTTGTATTACTTCTTCCCTGAGACCGTGCTGAAATATACTTCTCGTACATGTGCTGCCTTCTCCTTTCTTCCATGCCTATGGTATCTAATCAACCTTCTTTGGAATGCTCAGTGGTAAACTCCAGAAGTAATTAAGTCTTTCAATAGACTCGTCCTCTGGCTCTGTTTTGCCCCCCAATTGCGCTGACCTGGTTGGGATACCTCTCTTTCATGATTAGCCCGCAGGATGAATTGAAACCATGGCTCTATCACAGCATCATCGGAACCTATCATGACCGGCCGCTTCCCTTCATACTAGGCAACACTTCCACGCTCGTCCAAAGCATTTGTATCATAATTGCAGTGCTCCTAAAATTCATTTTTATGTCCGTCGGGTTAAAGACGCTATATCCCAACCGGATATTCCAATGGTATGATAACCGCTGCCAGCATGCCCATCCTATTCCTTTTCTCGACGGGGAATAGCATTCTGTTATGGATTAAAATCCGGTCGCATTCGACTTACATGATGCTCCGTCGATAGATAGCCCGATTCTTCCTCTTCCAGGTCCTTTTGAGCTCTATGATCTCGTTGGCGCTATATGTGGACGACGGCGTCTATGCCTCGGAACTTGACACCCAACTAGGGATGCGTTGCCACCGTTGCGGCTGTAATTGTTGTCCTTGCGAGCATCCTTATTATCCGATAGCGGGTGTACGAGCTGTTCCTGGTCACGCATGTTGTCTTCTCCGTGATCTTCGTCGCGACTGCGGATACCATGTCTGGGCCGAAGATGAGGTCGTATTTGGCTACAAGACCTGGCTCTATGTCGCGATTGCCATCTGGTGTTCCGACCGATTGGCCCGCGTGGCGCGCATGTGGGTGACTGAAATCAGCTCTTCGCTTGTCCACGTCGATGACCCTGGTCTTCAGTGGAACGCACTCGGCAACCTCGTTTACGTCTGCTTCCCAACGCTGCAGTCGCTGAGGCTTATCATCGGCGCGCTGCCCAAGGAGGAGATTAGGGTAGGGCGCAGACTGGCGATCGGTTCGTTGCTGCATGATGAGGCGAGTGCGGGATGGGCGAGGACTGGCATTGTGGTTTGTGGACCGGCGGGGACGTGTGATGATGTGAGGGCTGCTGTTGCTATGGTCGCGAGGCTGGAGGCTTGACTTTGTGCCTTTGAACTGGGAATGGATGCTTTTATATGGTAAATTGGCAGTCAGAACAACAAAAAATACAAGGATTTTTCAGCATAGAATTTGGATCTATAGTGAGTATCCCAATCATTAACCACTCTTGACAAATCGAAACGATTTGCAATGTGTTTCTACCCTGGAGAACTTGAGATTCAATTAGATTCCTGGTGAAGCAATCTAGCAAGACCTGCAAGCAAACAGAAAGCGATAGCATATTTTGTTTACTTAGCACAGTTTCCACACTCCCACTGAAGCTTATTGTGGGTCTATTATTCTTTGAAACTATCAGACTAAATCCAGCTATCAGACTCACTTCTCCGCTGCTTCATATTAAACAATATACCCTAGATAAGTTACATTATCACAAACTTCACCTTCGCTGCATACAATCATACAGTAGTATGCGAAGAGACTTGCAGCATCATGAGTTTCTGCCAGGACAGGAAAAAGAGAGCTCCAGTAGATAACATACTCCTCCCTCGCAGATCCCACTCTCCACCATCTCATACATCTCTCACGGCCAGTCCTTACTGGAGGCATACGTTTCTGGCTTCTGGCATATATTTGAATGGGGAAGGTAGTGGGAAAAGATACTTTGGACTTAGCTGAGGAGGCACTGTTGACCTGCGGGGAAGAATGTTTGGGGGAGTGCTGGGTGTTAGCGATATGAGTGGCTTCCTTGGTATGCCAAATAATTTGATAAAATGAGATAAGTGGTATTGTTGCTCGTTGACGAGATTGGAGTGGAAGCTAGACAAAGCAGTTGGAAGACCACAGCAGGAAATGAGATTTGTCTTGAATGCTTGCACTTTGAGGTCTCGACTTCGTAGCTTTTGAGCGGCGATCATGTATCAAACTGCCATACACTATGGTGAATTCCATTACCTAGTCACATCGCAACAGACAGTCAATACAGATAGGCGAACGTGTTGTTTAAGGTGTTTTGATCCGTTGAAAATCTAGACACAAGAGAAGAACGCCGAGGCATGAAACGCCTATGTGCAAAACTGCCTGAGACTTTGTACAAGTAAAAGAAACCTCCCTTCCTCTCCTCCATGCCATAGCTTGATCACTTTCTATACCACATCCGCGTGATCTTTGTATGTCTCATCTTCCTCTGCAGCTGGAAAATCCCATACATCAATGCCTCACTCGTCGGCGGACAACCCGGGACATAGATATCCACCGGTACAATGCGATCGCAGCCCCTTGTCACACTATAACTATAATGATAGTAGCCGCCCCCGTTCGCACAGCTGCCCATGCTAATCACCCAACGTGGCTCGGGCATCTGATCATATACCTGTCTGAGCGCAGGGGCCATCTTGTTCGTGAGCGTGCCTGCCACAATCATGACATCGGACTGTCGGGGGGAGGCGCGGAAAATTATTCCCAGGCGATCTTGGTCGTAGCGCGGGGTTGACAGGTGCATCATTTCAACGGCGCAGCAAGCAAGTCCAAAGGTCATGGGCCAGAGAGAGGATTGGCGCGCCCAGTTGGCAACTTGGTCGAGTGTTGTGCTGTGTATTTCTATTAGCTTTTGTCTCGAAAAGCTCTGCGGTTCCAAGCTTGGTGATGGCGAGATTTTGGGGGAGGTAATGGGTAGGCGTACAGAGCATATTGCATAACGCCCTTCTTCCCCTCTTGACTCGACAGCAAAACCTCACGCTTCACCTTCCCCGTCACGCTCAATGGGAGCCCATTCGTCGATGTTGGGCCATTGTGTTGTTCGACTTCTGTGGCGGGCTTCACCGCCGTATTTGAGAGCGCCGCGATGCTTCTATAAGGCACCAAACTCGCAGATGGCTTGACTGTAATCCTCTATTAGCTTAGCTCTTTTTCGTGCTTCGTCGTGGTGGCGAGGGCTGGGCAGGACGTACCTCGCAGAGCCAACGAGGCAGCTGATCGTGTGGTAAACATTATCGTCGAATCCAATGCAGAGAGGATTGACGAGGATAGAGAAAGAAAATGAAGTGGAGAGGCCTTCGAGGTTGGAGTCGTGGGGTTGAGTCTATGATGGTCGTGAGAAGTGTGGTTTGTCTTGCTTTAGCTTATTTTTGGGCGGCTCCGATTGGACAATTGTAGAGAGTGCATCTTGAGATCTTGAGCCGCGATTTGATTATCAGAACTCGCTCTACGTAGCTTTTGATGAAGAAATTCTTGAAGCAGTAGACTTCAGGCTCTTATAATGATAATAAGTTGTTGGTCTGTATCAATGTCCGCACTGGCAAACACTACAGGCTCTTGAAACCCTTCTTGAAAACCTGGTGCCTACTACGTCTAAGAGTGAGGCCCGATATGTATAGTTTTATTGCTTAATATTATTACAACAGCGATATACGGTCACAAGGCAACGCTAGAAATCGAGTCTTATCTAGAATAAATGCTTTTGGCCAGTCTAGTACCACAGTGAAAACCCCCGTGCCGTTCCCAGATTCCATCATGATTTAAGCACCAGAAGCTTTTGAGTTCTCAGCCATCATCGAATTAACCTGAGCATCCACTTGAGCTTCTTGTGCAGCTGTGACCGATGAATGGCCTGATCTACCTCTTGGGGAAGATCGCCCTTCACTGTCCTCCTCACTACTTTCACTTTCATGATCGCGGTTAGTCTGGCGACTTCTCATCATCTATTACACATTAGCACCATCTCACCACGCTCCTCATATTTGGACCTACCCAAGACCTAACACCACCAATCAAGCCCAGACTATAACCCGTAGCAAAATCGCTTCCGGGACCCGGACTATGGCCCCTCGGAATTTCCAGTCTTGAGCTCAGATGCGACAGCGCGGTCGGGCTCGTCAACGGACCCTTTCCGGAATCATCGTAGCTTGCCATTCTTGCCGGGCTGCCCGGACGACTCTGCCAGAACTGCTTGATCTCCTTGCCTAGCTCCTGGCCGGTCGTCGACCAGTTATTACGGATTGCTTCGCGCATCTCGCCGACGTGGCGTTTAAGGTCGAGCTCGTTTTTCTTGAGCCAGGAGACGTTGAGTTCTTGACGCGAAGTGCCGCGCTTGAACTGGCGGGCGATGTATTTCTCGTAGTCGCGGACAATTCTGTTCTTCATTAGCTTCCTTCCAATTCCCTTCTACAAGGAAGACATCAAACAACTTACTTGGTGATAATACCAGTAGTACTAACACCCTCAGTCCTCTGCGTGACAAGAAATTTGCCCGCCTCCTTAATTGGCTTGTAAATATCATCGCCCTCATCAGCACCATACGGCAGATCGTCATGCGCGACATAATCAATCTTGTTCTGCGCCAGAAACTCAGGCGTCACGATCCAAGGACAGTTCTCGACGACCTCGTCAACCCATTTGCAATGTCTGACCGTCTCAGCACGCTCTTGGCCCGAGAGCACCGTGATGCCTTTCCGCTTGTGAGTTTCTTTGTCGCCGGTGACGCCCACCATCAGGTATACATCGGGGAATGCTTTCTTTGCTTGCTCGAGCTGGCGCATGTGCCTGTTCCATCGTTAGCAAATTCCTCACCGAGGAGCTTGGATGATGGAAGAGGAAACGTACCCAAGATGGAACAAATCAAACACCCCATCAGCATACACCCTCACAGCCCTTCCAGCAGGCGCCGGATTCGTCTTGTATCCCACGGGATCCGTCAACTGCCCGATAGGCGGCGGCGCCATCGCACTCGTTTCCTCCTCTCCATCATCCTCCGTGGCCCTACCCTTTCTAATGCGATCGGCGATATCCGTGCTGGCATCCATGCTCTCACTCTCCCCACTGCCGTTTGAATTCAGTGCCTTCTCATTGTTCGACGAGCGGATGCGCTTGGCGATGGGTCGCGTGCTGTTGGTGTCGAGCGGTGCGAGGCTCGTGCTTGGGGTGATTTCTGTAGTGGACGGCTTAGTTGAGAATTGTAGGGTGGAGGTTCGCTTTCGCTTTCCTGCCGAGCCCGTGGATGATGGGGATGACATTGTGATTGCCTAGTATAGTTCCCGACAAATGTCGAGGAGATGTGGTGTGATTCTTGGTGGTATAAAATGTAAAGTTTAGTAGACGCGATTCGCAGGGATCTGGGAGAGCCCCGTGTCCAAAAATGCAGAATCGCTATCGCGAGATTTTATGACGAGTTTCTGTGATTTGAGACAATTTTGAGACAATGGAATAGTGATCAGGAGAAATTCGGTTTAAGTCCATGTGTTTTTCTGGGCTCATAGAGCATATATGATGCCAATAATTCTCAAATCCAGTTTGTAAATGATACTACTGCAGGCTGGACTTCGATGGAGACACATCGTCATAGCTAGTTATCGCAATCACGTGTAAGAATGTGCATGAATGGGAGAGCTCTACGAATCAGATCTCCCAATGAAGTTCCTTTTCAGCTGTCACAGAATGGCAAGGGTTGCGTTGTCTGAAAGAGCAGCTCGACGCTAAGTAGACGACGTTCACAGCCAATGACCTCGCAATTAAGACGAAGACCAATTTGATGGTAGTTCGGTTTTGACGTATCAACTGAGGCCTCCTATCCTTTACCTACTATCTAGTAAAGTCAAAAGACATAGCCCCTCTTCCCATAACCATCCGCATCATGATGCCGTACAAAGACCTCGGACTCGCATAAGTTGAAATCGAAACGCTGCGTAAATGAAGATCGTGGGAACCAGGAAAATTTGCATGATGAGAAAAGGCTGCTGGAGGTTGATGGTGATGGCTTCCAATGGTGTCTGTAAGGGGCCAGAAATCGATGGTGGTGATGAGATGTAACGCACGATGACCGTATGAATTTCGCCTTACCGGAACAGAATCAGCTCGGCCAACGCTGTTCTGCAAAATCTATATCGAGAGTAGGTGCAAAGAAGCAGACAATATCCATCTAAGAAGCAGATCTCTAGATGAGACAAAAGTTCGTCGTTGATACCACATCTCAACCGTACATATGCATGCGTATGAGTGCGTAAGGGTATAAGCCAAAGAGAGTCGTTTCAAGCTGGCATTACTTGTTCTCAACGGTGTCCGTCCCGGCCTTGATCTTCTCGGCGACTTCCTTAACCTTGGGGTCTTCAGGGTCGATCTTGTCTGGCAGGGCAGTCGGGCTGGCGGTGACTGGAGCGCCATCTTGCCTTGGCTGAGGCTTTGAAACCTGGCTGTCAAGATCCTTATCTTCGTGGTCGAACATCTCCGTGTCATCGGAATCTGTCAAAACCTCAGTACCGTCCCCAACGAGAATTATACGGCCGCCACGTGTGTTACCACGAGACGACGTGTTCTCCGTCTCAACATCGTACGCACTGTTGTCACTGTCATCGAAGTTGTGATGAGCACCAGGACCACGGAATTCAGCTGTGAAGGAGGTTAGTCATAGTCTGCTGTGTTGGAAGATCAGGCTGACTGACCATACTCGGGAGGAGCGCAAGGGCCATCTCCTGCGGCAACACGTCTAGAAATCTCTGTATACCACTCGTCTCTCGTCTTGCCACCAAGCAGACCGACGATACACATGGTCATGTTGTCGCATCCAACGCCACCAGTCTCAGAGTTCGAAGCAAGACAGTTATCCATCATGTTTTCACAAATCTTCGACAGCTCTTGTCCGGCGGCAATACCACGGCGAACGAACTCGATGACAGATTGTGAGGATTGACAATCCCAGATACCTAACATACGTTAGCGCTGAGAGCTCCCTCGTAGAAGGCTACTCATACCATCACACGCTACAACCAAGAACTCATCATCAGCTGTCATAGTATGAACGATAACATCGGGAAATGCGGTAACAATCTGCTGCTCTGGAGACAACTCGGCGCTCTTCTTAAACTCGAAGTCACCAATTGCTCTTGAGAGCGCAAGGTTTCCGTTGACACGACCAAAGTCGACAAAACCTCCAGCAGCGGTGATGCGTGCCTTCTCTCCTACTCATTGTTAGAGTTGTTCAACCGTTGGTGATTCTGCTGCATACCCTCGTTTTGTGGCTTGTGATCGAACGACAATGGCTTCGCGCGACCCTTAACACCCAAGACAGTTCGTGAATCTCCAGCATTTCCCTGTAGCCGTTAGCCATTCTGTTCCATGACCTCCAATTTTAGAGTCCATACACAAAAGATCTTGGTAGCTGAAATTATCGCGACCGATGCGGTGCATCCGGAAACCTCTTCCTCGTATCTGGGATCTAGGGGTAGATATCAGTCCTCGTCCTTCGTCTCGAGCTCTCAACTCATGTACTGACCAGTTAAAATGGCACGATCCGTAGCCAAGAAGCCGTCCTTTAGAGCTTGCTCGATGTCGCCCTTCTTGAAAGCCTCTTGCTTTGCGATTATCTTGTGGATGTTCTCTCCGGCGAACATGGCGACGCGATCTCCTCCGTGTCCATCATATACTCCAAAGAACGATAATCGGTCGGCGGCTTCCTTTGGCTTGGTATCAGATTCTCCGTCGGCTTGATAATTCAAGACCATGGCGTGCGCATCCTCCATGCTGATTCTCCATCCTTGCATGTTGGAAACTCCGAATATTAAGCGTCTGTCACCTCCATCCTCGGACGCCTGGCAGAAAATATCAGCAGGGATCTAGGAGGGTTTGAAGTCTTCCAATATCCAAAGAAAGTAGGAGATAGTCTCGGGGGGAGGTCTGCAGAGATCTGTAGGAGCTAGATCTGGGCAGTAGTTTACATTTTCACCAAGGCTGCATCAGCGCGCATCATTTGGCGCAGATGTTGATCGCAGACACACAGAGCATAATAGTAATCCTGGAGAGGCTTACCTTGTCAATGACTGGCTCTGACAGTGTCTGACCCATGGTGATAAGATCTAGCTCTTGCCTTTTTGTATTTCTGGTTCTGCGGCGTGGGTATTCAGTTTTGCGTATGAAGCTAGGGATGGCGGGGTATGTGTGGCAGAGAATAGAAGATGGTAATATTCGGCAGAAGATGGTAATATTCGGCAGAATCTAGGTGACTGTCTACAGGTAGTTACGTGAGTGTGAACCCGAGTCTGTCGTGGGTTTATAGGGTTAGGGTTATTTTGTTGGGTGTTGCTTGGATTTGGATCTGGATTTGGAGAAGTGAAGCGAAGCTGGGTTTTGAGGTAAAGCTTGGCGCTGGCCTGACCTGTTGAATGACGTTCTCACTTAGCAACAGGAGGCAAAAGTAAACAAAAGCTCATCTTTGAAAATCAAAAGCGAACGAAATCAATAATTTTATAGAGGTAATGGCTACTACGGGTGAAAGTTACAGCAATATCTGTGTGGTTCAATTGACCAATATGTCGTGTGTTGCACAAACAGTCTTGCAGAAGTGATGACTGTGGCTGCTGTGGCAGTGAAGCTTGCCTTGATTGTCAATTGTCTCAACATTGCCAAGGTATTTCAATGTTTAGATGTGAATATATAATTCTTACTGGCCAACGCTCTAAATTGTTTTTCATCTAAAATAAGCCAAGGAGTGAACGTTTGTTGTGTGTCTTCAATGCAGCTCGACCTACTTAAAGGGTTAAATGCAGTTGCTTGGCCTTGAACGTTTAAACTTCAAACAGCTCGATGATTGCCGAGTGACAGAACAGATGCACTTGAGCAATTGCTCGTCTATAGCTTAGTACAGGTGTTGACTCGCGATACCATTTGCAGAGGCACCACGGTTTTCCTCCATGATCTGGCTCTGAGCTGGAACTGTGCCTGATACGCGAGAGGCGGCATAGACGTCCGTCCCCATTTCTTTGAGGTGGCCAAATCAATATCATCCACCATCGCCGCTGAAAGGTCTGATTCTTGCTACGTAGTAACAGTATTCTGTGGGGATGCTCTTCGGATTTGCTAATAGTTTGGAAGTCCGCTTTGCAAGTCAAGGGTTGGTGCTACTGAGAGTGAGTTAATACCTGCTGGTATTGATCTGAGTCGAAGGCCGTGGTGGAAAGAGACACGGCCTAGTCACTTAGTCGCTCCTCGTCGTGAGGCACCATCAATTGAGCAGGAAAGCGTGACATAGAAAGTCGGTCTGGCGCAATATATGCCCTTGGGATCTGGGAAATTTTACTCGGGAAACCGGCCCATCTTCAAGCTTGTTGTAGCAATCGCATAGTCATCGGCCCAGAATTCATCCACTCGTGCATCTGCGGCAGAAGTCGTCGTACAACCCATAAAGCGGAGGTTTAAGAAGTCCTTTTTGGCCTTCGACTGAATGATTTTCCGCCCAAGAATTGCAGTGACGGGGTTGCTGACAGGGGAACGTCGTATAGGCAAGCTGAAGGCCGAGTCTCAGATCAGATTTGCATATCTCATTGCGCATTGCACATCGGCATCTGACGTGCCCACAATCCTGTGTATGATGGCCACACGCCCGTAGTGGTCACACATCTATTTCCGATAGAACGGTTACACCGCTTCCCAATCTCACAACAGCCATCCCAATCGTGTGTCTTTCTCGATAACGAGTCGCCAGTACACTATCTCAAGAGACAATGCCCCTGTGTAATGCGAAGAAGACAAGCCCGCGAAAATGCAACGCAAAACAAGAAACACAAAGTGAAGAACCCAAGGTGCTTACAAGAAGTTATCACGAACGTCCTAATCTCGCCATGGATCAGACACCTCGTATCAGCTTCCCCATGAAAGATGGACTTCAGTACGAGGACTATACAGAGATTCTAAGACTGGAATCTTAATCTTGAAAATGGTAGGAGGTTGTGCAAGAGGTAATTGCTGACATTCACGTGGAGCAGCACAGCAGATTGCTCGCGTGAGAAATTTCCCAATGTGGAATTGAACAACCACCTCGGATGCTGTAACTCTTGAAAAGGAAACCTAAGATTCCTGTACAGTAATGTTTGAAAGAGCTCTGAGCAAATAAAGGAAGGTTGGGGTAGGTAACAAGTTGGGCCAGCTATGCTTCTTACTAAGATCACTGAGGTGGAAGGCTACTCAAGCCAGTTTCCTTCTCGGGACCAGTATAGGATATGAGCCCCGGTGTATCGCAGCTATGCAGCTACCGTACTGATGAGAGTTACGAGAAGCTATTGGGCACCAGAAAGCCGGAGAATTTGGTAACTTGCGAGATATTTTGGAGAGCATGCATAGATGGACCTTGTTCAGGAGGATAAAGCCAATAGATCCATTGAGACGGCGACAAAAATCGAGACAAAATGGGGACAAACACATGCACATGTTCTCCACAGCACAAGATAGCGAATCGAAATTCCTTGATGAGAAGATGAGGTAACGATCCATTATATGTAGTTACAATGATCGAGGAAGACAGTGTACGGAGTATCTGCACGTGGCGAGGAGTGCAGTGTTCTGGCTGGTGAATCAGTGAATTCATAACACTTCGAGTCACAATACCTGGGTTTGACTGTACTCTCGTAGCGGACTAGACGACCCGTCCCGTCAGTTTTCCGGTCATGAGAGACAATGCAATGCGTTCTGAAGCTTGGCCGTGTTGATACACTTTGTCTATACCAACCTCACACCCCAAATACTGATTTTGTACTATGCTCCCTCAGCTTGTGATGCTTCTTCCCCCACGCCCCAACTCCTCAATCATTGGATGGAGCTGATAGCTACCGATCTCGGTATAGACTCCGAGGCACAGAAGCATGCCGGTAGAATGCACACTTAGTGGCTCATCAGTAAAGGCAGGCCGAGAGCTCAGGAACCAACAACGTTATCAACGCACCAACACTGCATTATGTCGTAGGATAGGATCATCCTGGGGCGAAGGCGAAGTTGTGCCCATTGATGTGATATAAGACCACTATCGTGCCATGCGTCCAAATACAGTCTTCAAATCGTTACCAAGTTCCTTCCCCTGCATCACATTTCCCACTGCCGGCCATCACGGCGGTAGTCACAACGAAGGAATTTCTTCACCATCAGTCACCTTCATACTCAAATCTTGCAGTATGATCAGGGGCCCAGACCCACCATCTACTAGGCCCTACTCTAAGCTGGACAATTGCTTGGTATTTCATAGCTTGGTTGGTATTTCACATCCTACTCTTTATTCAATTTCAGAAGACGAGGGCGGCCAACTTATTCTTCGCTCCTCAAAGCTTAACCATTGTTACCACCACCGATAACGACGACGACGGCGGCCAATTTATTCTTCGCTCCTCAAAGCTTAAATATTGTTACCACCACCGATAACGACGACGTCGTGGAGGAATGAAGTACGGGGAGGCATTGCATGCGCAGGCTTTGCCGCGATGGGCTCCATGTGCGTAACTTTGAGGCATCGCATTCCGTGCCGGCGCGGGACGGAGATCCCTACGACTGCACTATCGAAAGATAGCTAACAATGGGCAGATAACGTCGACTATAACGAGCTTAAGAACCTTATAAAAGCACATACTACCAAAGATCAGGGCTCTGCCATTGCTATCCCAGGCCAGATCAACCCCGCCTTATCGCAGTTCGAGGATATCTTCTACAGTGAATTAGTGGCTCAGCATGACCGCGTAGATCTGTTCGTCAAGGACAAAGCTGGAGAGATAGGGAGACGACTACGTATGTCATCCAGATGGAGTAATTGCAGACTTTGTGCTGATTGTGGATAGAGCATTTGCATACTGTGGTGCTGAAGTTGCTATCAAGATTACCGTATAGCAATGGCCGACCAATGTCCAACAAGAGACGAGAACGATTCGCCAAGTACGATAACCAAATAGAAAGGTAGGAGCACACGCATTAAAAAGATATGGCATAAACTGATGTTTTGCAGATGTGGCGAGGACGTCAAGCAACTGCAGCGATTCGTTGATGCTCAGCGGATAGCTTTCCATAAAATCTTGAAAAAGTACAAAGTATGTTACAGGGCCAACTGGGATTTGAATGTCAGCTAATGGACACCACTTTAGAAATGGACGGTCTCGTCATTCCTCGTCGAGCGCTTCAACCAACAGGTCCTCGCTGAACGAAAGAGTTTCACCCGACGAGATCTCACACCTCTGCTCATCTCATACCGAGCTCTCCTGAACGATATCCGCGAACACACACCAGATACCAGCGGTCCACCCACTCCTCGCCTGTCTAGACGACCAAGCCACCAAGTCCAAGTCGAGCGAGTACCACAATCTTATTGGAACGAATACGATAACGGCAGTGAAGCCAGAGACGAACCATATACGATATACGTAGATCCCAACGCCGAATCGACATTCCCTGGTGCGAAAACAGTATCACATATATTATCAGGAGTGAAGGTCCCCATGGGAAAAGTCAAGTTATGGTTAGGCTCCTCCAATGCGTCGCCTCCTGAGCAGAGGTCTCTGCTTGACGGCGAAAACAGAGTCTCGACACCGAGTCGGAATGCGTATTTCCCAGCGCAGATCGAGACAGATATCGACGACGATGCCTCTTCGAGCGACTTCCCAAGCGGATATGCGACACATTACTCAAAATTCCCGAGTATCAGAGAACAGAAGTTCGAACAGTACAAAGACAAGCTTATTTTCCAAACCACCATCGCCTCGTTCGTCGGTTCCATCCTTCTCCTCTTAATTGCCTCACTCCTGATCATGACTGGGAGGCATAAGCTGAGAGTCGAAGTCGATGTTGGCGCAATCATGGGCGTTGTAGCGAGTCTCTTCTTTGCGACTGCAGGATTTGGCATGATGCTATATCAGAACGAAAGGGTGGGCTGGGTGCAGAAGTTTCTTGTGGGAGCCACCTTTACAGTGGTCTGTATACTTAATGGCTTTCTACTGGTGTTGATAGGGGAGAACACAGGGCCCTGATAAGTGGAACGCAGGCCTTGATTGAGATTGAGATTGAGATTGAAATTGTACAAATATGGCGACACAAACTAGATATGGGCGGGCTTAAGGACCTCTCGGTGTTGAGAGGATCAGACAGGGTAACGGCAACAGGACGTAACCCACGGGGTTTTTGAGCAATATTTGTACGTGCGAAACCGGTAGGGGTAGGAGGAGGAGGGGGGATCTGGAGCTGGACGGAGGTGGAACGTGCATGACTGTACCACTGGAGGGCTCGATACATACTATCACAAGTGATGCCAAACTTAATAGCATTTTCCTAGACGAAGTGAAATTCTTGACCAGTGGCAAGGTGGCTCGCATTCTATTCCTATGCCGGAATATCTCACCGTGTTCCTTGGTCACGGATAGCCACTTTGAAGCTGGGGCTGGGTCTGCTATGCTTACTGAATTCACTTGCTACCGAAGGTTAGCTAGTATTTTACAATGCCACAATACCGCTGGATCTCCGTATCCTAGAGCCAAAGAGAGTCTCGACAGACATCATCCCGAGCAGTGCCTGTATGTGCCAAACATTCTGGGACAAGTATAAGTGCAGGGACATTCATCTCATCCTCCTGAAAGTTCTGCACACTCTCCAATTCATTATCTTATGTAAAACGCCAGCGACATCTGACTTTTCCATCATTATCTTGAATCAAGCGGTCAGCACCTAGCAAGGCAATCAGAATTCTTAACCCAGGGTCTTGATGTAATCTTGACGAACCAACTCGACAGCGCCAAGCCTCACCTTTCATATTATATCCCAATTTTGAGCCGACAGAAAATAATTCAGCACATGTTACCACGTGACCTGGCGACAGTATATAAGCACCACATAGCTAGCAACTGAATCTCTTGTCCGTAGACCTCACGACATGCCTTACACATAATGTGGAAAAAGCCTTAGCGTCTGGCTATAAGGCCTCACTGCTTACTATGGACGTGAAAAGAGCTTTTGACGCAGTTCTCCCAGGTCGCCTAGCTCGCAGGCTCCGTGAACAAGGCTGGCCGGACCATTTAGTCCGCTGGGTCTATTCCTTTGCTACGCAGCGGACCGTAAGGATCCGTCTAGACGGCGAAACAGGCCCCGAGACAGCAATTCAATGTGGCTTACCACAGGGCTCCCCTATCTCGCCAATTCTCTTCATGCTATATATAGCTCCTCTCTTCTGGCTAGGGGTGACTACACAGAGATTTGGCTACGCAGACGACATTGCCTTGCTAGCCATCTCTAAAGACTTACAAGACAACTGTAACAGCCCACAAGCGGACGCCCAGGAGGCCCTTCACTGGGGAGAGGCTGA
>MU253879.1:0-60836 GCA_019669825.1 Calycina marina | reverse complement strand
TTCAAAGTGCTATTACACTGGCCGCCCGAGGGGCCTTGCCAGTCTGGAGAACTACTCCACTACCTACCCTGATGAGAGACTCTGGCCTACCTTCAACGGAGGTAGCACTGGAGGACGCAATGGCTCGCTTTGCTCTCAGGCTACAGACAGTAGACAATCACCACCCCTTGGCTAAACGCTCCCTAGTCCCTAGAGCTGTAAGGGGCGAGAGAACAGGCCATAAAAGACCCTAACGAAAGTCCATTACCTGGGCAGCCTCTTCCCAGCTATACCTAGGCCAGAGTTACGGATGCCTCATTTCTCGCGCGGTTGTAGGACTAACCTTACGCTTGGGGCTACAAAAGCTATCGCAGCGGAACAGTTCAAGGAATGGTGGAGGCTCCTCTCTCCTGAGGACATAGCGGTTTTCTCTGATGGTTCAGCGCAGAATAAAGAAGCCAGCGCGGGGTAGCCTACGGCTTTGTCGTCTACCAGCATACTCGCAAAATATCAGAGGGCCTAGGCACTATCTGCAGTACATCACATGTCTTTGATGCAGAGGCAGTAGGGGCTTGAAAAGGATTACAAGCAGTCCTACAAGACTCTACGCTTCAAAACCGTAGGATATGGATGTTTATCGACAGTACTTCGGTCGTCTGGTATATGAGAGGCAATGCAGCAGAATCATCACAGTGGGCCTTTCATCTCTGCCAGGATGCGATGCAACCCCGGGATATCAGGGCTAAATGGTCCCCTGGACACATGGGCATATTGGGCAATGAGGAGGCAGATGCGCTAGCAGACAGTGCAGCTGACCCCTTCTTCCCCAAATGGACCAACGACTCCCTAGCATTACAGCCTACGGTGAGTGGGATTCGGAGTCTAGCTCGTAATATCAAGAAGGCAGCAAAGGCGGCATGGTGGACAACTGTAAAGCTAAGCTGTCTGGCAGATACAAGAAATGGGCCCTCCCCTACGAGGTAAAGCCACTTAAAGAGCCCGACCTACCCCGCTCTACTCTTCACCGGCTCTTAGCAATCCGTACAGGGCATGGGGACTTTGACTGGTATCATACAAAGTTCAAACACAACGATGCAGTCTTAGAATGCAGCTGTGGGGGGAAAAGACCCCAGACCATTTAGTCCACTGCCAGAAGATACTTGGTAAGTTCTAGGCCTGGCCCCTCAGACCTAAGTGGCCTCCCAGAACAAGCAGGAAGGCTGGAATTACCTGAGTTAACTCCTGTCATCTCCGGAGGACTTTGAAAAGTTCATACGAATTACAGGCTTCTTTACGAAGATCTGTTTTTAAGTGTAGCGAGTACTCTACTGCATTAGCTTCTTCCTTTCCTTTATTCTTTTGCCACCGGCGCAGCGAATTTCTCGAATTTCTCTTTTCTCTTCGTTTCTATTTAGTCTAAAAGCTCTCCCCTTGGTTTAACAGACTGCTGAACTAGTCCTTTACGGGCGTTGAAATACCTCAGTATACCTTGTATACCAATTCCTTGGGGCTAGCCTCCTCTTGATCTCTCCTATAACTACCCTGCACGGAGGGGGTAGTCTCTTTGTATTATAGCCAGCCATCAGGCCCTTTTGGCCTATCCCACGATCTACTTTCTGGTGTATTCCTGTATATAAACCGCTAGCTTAGCACGTCCTTATATCCTTCGGGACGTCTCACAGGAGGGATATAATCATCATCATCATCATAATCATCATAATCATCAGCACTGTGCCCCACACGACTTGGAGACTAATTGATCTCTTCCGCAGATGAACCTTGGGAGTCATGGCCGATTGAGTCGAGATCGGTTTTGTTTCAGTCACTCTGAACGCTATCCACCTCGCAGGAGACAACGTGGCTGCCAACGCTCGGATTTGCGCTTGGCCTTTGAGTGAGAACTATGAAGCGTGTTTATAATCAGGATTCCATTGACAACTGGTTTTATGCATTTGACCACTTCAACATGCCAGTCTACTAAAGCCAGAGGCCGTTCCTGTACAGCTTTACTCTAACATCATAGCACGTGTAGTGTCCGCTCTGCTCTAAGCTATCGGCAGGTCAAGCTGAATGCGACGTTGATAGCGTATTGGCGACCACCCTCTAAGCGATACATGTGGTGCTCTTCCACTATCTCCTTAGTCGAGTACTAAGCTTTCTTCCCCAGATCAAGCAGATTGTAGAACTGCTTTCGTTTCTCGGGATCCCTCTCGAGTTCTCCAATCATGAAATGGGTGATTGTCTCTGCCCCTGGCTTTTGGACGCCCCTTATCGTCATACACGTATGTGTACACTCCAGGACCACTGCAATGCCTTTTGGAGCTAAAAACTCTTCTATCGCTTCTGCGATTTTTCTCGACAATCGTTCTTGCAACTGTAGTCTACGAGCGAAGACTTCAGCAATCCGCGACAGCTTTGACAATCCAAGCACCTTGCCGTTTGGTATGTAGCCGATATGAACCTGGGTGTTTCCTCCTGTCAGTATGATGCGATAGTGAATGTGATCTGAAGATAGCTCAATGAACCTTTCCAGTGAATGGAGCCAGATGGTGCTCGCACATACTAGCGATGGTGATGTCTCTCACAATAACAATGCCGTTGTTGGCATCGTCGAATATAGCGCCGTTAACAACGGCGTTGACATTCTCGGTGTACCCTGTGGTACAGTCCAGAAGTGCTTTCGCGTATCTACTTGGCGTTCTCAACAGACCTTCACGTTTCGTGTTTCCCTCTATCTGATTCAAGATTTATCCTACCGCATAGGCGATAACTTCTTCTGAGCGTTCGGGACCCTCCATTTCTGCCGCGAGTGGATTGTTACTCATGATATCAATTTGACTGGGAGCAACTTTGATCTAAGATAGGAGGTTTTGTTACTGGAAATCGGTGTAATAAATTAGAAATCAGGAGCTAGGTGACCTGCTTAAGTAGCCAAGATAAAGATAGACTGACTCCATCATGTTCCAGTATTATTCTGGAATCAACAGCTGGTGTCAGTTCTTTATTCTAGGCTTCCAAAACTGCACCTTTTGTAACCTCTTTATTTCTTTCAGCTCCTGCAGGTCTTGCATTTGGCAAGGTAACGAACCCCAGCGTCTGTATGTATCCCCATGTCCACAACATTACCAACATTACCAACATTACCAACATCACGCGTGCTACCACCAATGACTTTGATACAATCACTTCTAAAAATATGTAACAAGAGTTGATTGGTTCGTAATACCCCTGTAGCATCAAATTGATGAAGTGGCCAACCAGTTTCAGTGACTGAATCAGAAGTCTTGATCATGAATGAATGAGAGAATTCTCAGAATCGGACTCAGATAGGCATGGTCTTTTATCTTCCTCTGGATCAAAACAGCAAGCCATTGGCAACTGAATCATATTCTATGTACATTGTATACTATATGACGAATGTAGGACAATCTCTGAGGCGGTGGAAACAACGAATAAATAACGCAGGTGTTGAAAGCAATAAAATCTCGTCTCTTTCCACTGGATTGTCAAATGTGCTTCATGTTTCTATCAACTCATTGAGCAGCATTGTACTGATCAGAAGGACACTTTACAACAAGCCTAACCTGACATAAACTCTGGGTGGTCTCTGCTTGATCAGGCGAGAATGGCCACAATCACTGAGTTAAAGCACGCACTAGAGCATAAAGCCTCAGCTACCACCTCCTCTTCCCGCCAGCCTCTGTCAGATAACCAGTACAGCACTGGCTTCGATATCCTCAAACAGGGCTCAGAATCATCAGCATATGAGAAATTCATCATCACACAACTGTCTCAACTGCTAAGCCGTCTACTGGAATCGCGGGCATGCTTATCGATGCTAGAGATTGGCCCTGGGCCCGAGAGCGTACTTGGCCACCTGTCGAGTCGTCTTCGAAGGAAGATCACCAGATACAGTGCATTTGAGCCGAATTCTCTGTTCTTTGCACGATTGAAAGAATGGCTTCATAACTTCCAGGGGACCGAGTTGCCGCTGTCATGCTTGGAAGCTCCACCTGCTCTACATCAACGTCCATTCGCACTGGAAAGTACTCTACACAGCATTTCTGCGACGTCGGGGGAGGATAAAGCTGCAGGATTTGACATGGTGCTATTCTGCCACAGCATGTATGGCATGAAGTCGAGACGCAAAATCATCGAAAAAACCCTGGAATTGCTTGTCAACAATCCAAAAGGTGGTATGGTCGTGGTGTTTCATCGCAATGGAGCCCTGAATTTTGAAGGCTTGGTGCACCATCAGACAGCATCCTTCCCCAGTGGACAGATTCGTCTCGCAAATAAGGATGCAGATCTGGACGCCTTCTCTCCCTTTGTTGCTGGATATGTCATGCAGGATAAGGACGCAGATGATCTTGTTCGAAAGGAGTGGCGGCAGGTCTTGCGCGAATTTGGTCGCCACGATGGGTCCAATGAAGTTCAGCTTGTATTCAGTTCACCAGAGGTCATGGTTACCTTCAATCAGCACGCGACGAAACTTCCGGAACTGACTGCCGAGGTACCTGTAGTAAGGGGAGAGTTAATATTGAAGAATCCAGATGTCCGTCAGCATCGTCCTGCCATACTTGTCCGCCCAACGGAGATTCGACACGTCCAGCAGTGTGTCCACTGGGCTATCAAGCATGACCTGCAGCTCACAATTCTTGGCGGGAGCCACAGCGATCATTGCGTCTGGCCAAACGTTGTTGCTGTCGACATGAGTGCTTTTAATCAAATTCAAATTATCTCAGGTCAAGAAGATGAATCAGTTTCGGTTTCGGGTATGGGCGCCAGAATCGTAGTCGGTGCCGGCTGCCGGTCAGGAGATATCATCCAGAAGGCTATGGAGTCTGGCCTTACAGTACCTCTGGGATCTCGACCAAGTGTTGGGGCAGGATTGTGGCTTTCCGGAGGAATCGGACATCTTTCCAGAGTCCACGGACTCACTTCCGATGCTATCAAAGGGGCGGTGTTAGTGAGTGTCTCCTCGGGCCAGATTCTCTATATCGGCGACGTGCCTGGCCAACATCGACCGCGGGATGCGATTCATCCTGAGAATGAAGATGAACTGTTATGGGCAATTAGAGGTGCTGGTACCAACTTCGGCATCATTGTCAGTGTGACTTTCCAGACCTATATAGCACCAACTTATTCCATTCGGAATTGGGTCATCCCACTACAAGATGACGCAGAAGCACGGCTATGGCTGCACAACTTCGATGAACTTCTCGCAAAGAAGCTGCCTCGAAGCTCTTCTGCAGATTCATATCTATATTGGGAAGCCGACCAGCTACACCTTGGTATCACTCTCATCGAGTCTTCGGTTGACAAGACTGCACTCGGAAAGCAAACACTAGAACTGGAGTTTCTTGGAAGCTGTAAAAGTCATAAGATAGTGGACGGCGTCGGCTTGTTTGACACGGAGATGTACATGTCTGAGATGCACAGCGGCAACAGCGCCAGAAAAACCTCAGCGTTCAAGCGTGGACCTTTCTTGAAACATATCGGGACCACGAACATTGCAAACATTCTGATCGCTGCTATCAAGAGTCGTCCCACGCCATTTTGCTATATTCACTTACTGCAAGGGGGTGGTGCAATCGGGGACCATACTATGGATGGGACGGCGTTTGGCTGTCGAGATTGGGAGTTCGAGTGTGTTGTGACCGGCATATGGTCTCGCCATCAAGATGGAACTTCCACCGCGCGAGTTGTCAAGAATTGGGTCTACGATGTCATGAAAGACTTGCTTCCCTTGAGTAACGGAGTGTACAGCGCTGACCTTGGACCGGATCCAAGAGACATTATACTCGCAGAGAAAGCTTTCGCTTCAAATAGACCACGACTAGCACATCTCAAGACAATCTTTGATCCACACCATGTGCTTGCATACACTTGCCCATTGCCAAAAAAATCTAGGCTTCCAAGATTTATTATTCTTGTGACTGGCCAAAGTTGTGTTGGCAAAGACCACTTCGCCAGGACCTGCGTTCCCGTATTTGAGAGCAAAGATCTCTCGGTACAAATCATCAGTATTAGTGATACGATCAAGGGAGAGTACGCAGCGGAGACTAACACTGAACTTATTCGTCTGTTGCATGATCGCGCTTATAAAGAGCAACATCGGCCAGCCTTGACAGCTTTCTTCCAGGCGAAGAGACAGCAAATACCCCAGCTACCTCAAGAGAACTTTCTGGGAGCTGTGTACAGTGCTGAAGGCGCTGATGTGCTGCTAATAACTGGCATGAGAGACGACTCACCGATTACCACCTTCTCACAACTTATCCCAGAGAGCCGTATGATTGAGGTGCGAGTTGAAGCTAGCCAGGAGACACGGACTCAGCGGGGTAGCCAAGAGGTGACCAGCCACCGTGACGTCCATTCTCAAAGGAACGATCATGGTATGGAACACTTGGATGGGTTGAACAGCCGCCCAACTTTCATCTTCGAAAATGACAAGCATGGAGACAGTTCGATTGTGTCGTTTGTTGAGAGTAGCCTACTTCCGTACTTCCATGAGGATTTATGGACTTTGGGAAACATGGTACGTCAAGTGCCGGACTTCCCTCGCACTGGGATCGAGTTCCGCCATGTACTCGAAATCGCTCAGCAAAAAGGTGGATTGAAGCTTTGCACATCGTTGTTGCGAGCGCATGCACCCCATGACTGGTCCAAGATTGATAGAATAGTGTGTTGTGAAGCTGGTGGATTTCTGTTTGCGTCAGTACTCGCCTTGCAAGTTGATATACCCTTGGTAATTGTTCGCGAGGCAGGGAAGCTACCTCCACCGACTATCTCTGTCACAAAGTCCTCGTCACACGTCTCTTATTCAGCAGCCGAAGATGCAAAAGAGAAGCGGATAGAGATGGACAAAGATTCGATTGCTAATGGCGATTCAGTGATACTTATTGATGATGTGCTTGCGACGGGTAAAACACTTCTTGCAGTTCTTCAACTGCTAGGTAGTGCTGGAGTTCGATCTGAAAGTGTTAGCGTTTTGGTTGTGGCGGAGTTTCCGATCCATCGAGGACGGGAGCTGCTGCGACGGCATGGGTTTGGAGGCGTTGGTATCAAGAGCCTCCTGGTCTACGGTGGATACTAGGACGTTATCTGCAACATCGTGGAATCATCTTCAAAACGTCGACTGCCGTAGGCTTGCAATCTGAATAGGACATGATACTTGACATGCGGGAATGCGAAACTGGAATATCGTCGCCTAGGTATATATATGCCAACTATTGCACCACTGTCGCACAGCCACAAATTATCATACTCCATAAGATTCCAGTTAATCTCGTACCCACCATGCAGTTCAACTGAAGAATTTCGTTTAAAATGCTCTCCAAGGCTGCAGTCATGTGAGGTGGTCTTCCGTCATTGCTGGTCGTAAGCCTCTGGCCGCCTGGAAACTCTTATTGACTATCAACACATTGTCATCACCATAATCCCCAGATGAGTGTAACACCAGGCATCTCGGCAGTGACTGACTATATGGTGCTCAGTAAGCCCATTGCCATTGCGCAGGGATTAAGTGATGGTGAGGTTGACGCTCCCAGGCTTGAGGATTGTGCGTAACCATCGGACGTGTGTAGCCATGAAAGGATTAGTTCTGATCGCCTTTTAATTCCTATCACTGACCAAGCATCGAAGTCTCGGATCTTATTTTCATCTTCATCGTAGTGCTTGAATGTTGACGTGAAGAGCTTAGCCATGTCGGCCGCGGTATTCTCAAGTTTTCCGAAGAAGAGACTTATTAGAGCAGCCTGTAGGTTTTCATTTGGTATCGGTGATGGTTGCCAGAGCTTTAGTGGTGTTCCGACATGCTTTAATGTGGTAAATATGGTTGTGACTTTGCAATATGTCTCGATGCTTGTAAGTTGTGCATTTCATACGAGATGAACAGAGAATGTGTGGTTGCCGTAAAACGGTTACCTTGGATCTCTATCTGCAAGTGCCCACTTGTAATATTGATGCCTAGTACAATCATATGCACAAAATGTTATTAGCTAAACAACAGCTTGACGGCACAGTATATCGTTGTCTGCCTGCTTTTGTTGAAGCCTGGCGAAGTGGTTGTCGTGATTAGAAGTGGAGCTGCATCTGTCAAGACTAGTCAACACAATCAGATAGCATATAGGAGTGGAGGGGCCGATTGAAGTGGCGTTTTGCGGTTTTTATATTCTCACCATTTGTTGATGTTCGCGTCCTGAGACACTATCTAGTTACACATACGCGTGTCGGCTTCAATTTTTCAGAGCTTCACAAAAAATCTCGAGGTCCTGGAAATATTTGCAGAGACAGTGTCTCTGCAATTCTCAACCTCCTCAATCATTCATTATACATATATTCCACAACATGCCACGCGAATTTCCGAAAGATTGTGTTCACCCCCGAGTGCCAGAAACTCTTTCCGAATACCACATACCGCTCGCACAGTGGAAGTCTAGCCACCCAGATTATGCTTTTCAGGTTGTTGGAGCACTCATTTTACGCATTTCAACCACATCAAGCAAGCCATAAATTCTTCTCATCAAGCGTGCCTCTACTGACTACAGTCCTGACCTATGGGAGCCTCCGGGAGGGTCTGTAGACGCTGAAGATGAAAGCATCTTACATGCTGTGGTGCGAGAGGTATGGGAGGAGACTGGTCTGAGAGTTGAGAGCTTTGGGACAGGAAATATAATGAAAGATAATGCTGGAGAACAGTACCACGCCGCTGGAAAGGAGGGTAAAATTTTCGTGGAGGTCACATTTCATGGCAGTGGAGGCGAGAAATGGTGCGAACTCAACTTGGCTGTTGAGCCCAAAATGTTCATGACGCTGTTGTTGAGATTGATGCAGCGGAGCATCAAGACTGGGGTTGGTTTGACGAGGAGGCTGTCAGGAACATTCCGGTCGTAAGTGAGCAGGCCGGGGAAATCGTCGTCAATGGGATCAGAGCGCAGTAATGAGTCATGCATACAACATACGTCTACAAATGAGCTTTCGGCGCATATATGTCTCTAACTTCCTCCTTCGCTCGTTCTCTCAATTTTTTACGCAAAATTTTGCCAGACTACAAAAGCATTAGCCACAAAAATTATCTTTGGGAGTTGTCGAAACTCACTGGGTTCTTCGGCACAACATCAACAAACACTACTCCACCTTCCAATCGCTTGTACCGGCTCACCCTCTTCGCCAACCACTCTTTAACCTCCGCTTCACTTACATTCCCCTTCTCACTTGCTTGTGCCACCACATAAGCTCTTGGGACTTCCTCGCCACTGATTGTCACGCCTATCACAGCAGCGTCTGCCAGCTGTGGATGCTCGAGTAGTAATGCTTCCAGTTCGGCTGGTGCTACTTGGTTGCCTTTGACCTTGATCAGTTCCTTTATGCGATCGACGATGAAGAAGCGTCCTTTCTCGTCTACATAGGCTACCTGTTAGGATAATTGTTGATTAGCTGAACATCCGAACTATTCGACAAGCCTTTTTTGGAAGAATCAGGCTTACATCACCGGTCCTCATCCATCGACCCGACTCATCGTCTACGAATACCTCATCTGTTGCCTTCTGGTTTCGCCAGTAACCCTTCATAATACTATCGGCTGTTAGGTCATCACGATAAGAAATGTGCGACAACATACTTTGGAGCTTGCACCCAGATTTCTCCACGTTCACAAGTCGCGACCTCGTTTCCCTCTAGATCCACGATCTTCGCATGGCAGTTCGCATTCAGTTCTCCCACCGAGTCAGGAAGGGATTCGAGGCGAGGGTCCCAGCCCAGCAGAGAACATGCTGGGATAAGTTAGTCCTGTTTGAATTGTCTCAAGAGTAATGAAAAGGGTGAATCATGTTGAAATTCACATACTTGCTTCTGTCATCCCCCAGCCTTGCTACGAAGCGTTAGCCTGTCTTCAATGCCGATGTATAAATCTCCTTACCTTAAGTTTACGATCGCCACTCGGCCAGAGTGCTTCAGCTTCCTTGATCACATCGCCACCTAGCGGCGCTGCTCCAGAACCGATGTGCTCGATACTGCTCAGATCATACTTCTTCGTAAGAGGTGACTTTGCCAATGCCTAATGGGTATGAGCATCATCTTCAGCAACAATGAACATTCACTTACTACAACAATCGGAGGAACCATGGATAAAACCGTGATACTGTATTTCTGAATGGCTTCCAAGACCTGAACGAAATCGAACTTCTTCATTATGTAGACCGGGATGCCTCTCTTCGGACCGCCAGCTATGAAGATAGTCTGAGCCATAGCGTGATACATTGGCAAGAAGCATAACCATTTGCTATACCAGGTAGTGAGTATGACTCCCAGGAATTCAAAGTTTGACATACGCTTGCTTCGTCTTCTGAGGCTCATCTGGATCTAATTGGCTCAGATGTGCGAATTGTGTCGCATTTGCGACGTAATTATAGTGCGTGATCATGACACCCTTCGGGACACCGGTCGTTCCAGAGCTATAATTAAGGCAACATATCCAATCCTTTGGATCGTTCGGCTCGTACCAACGAAACCTCTCCCCAACTTCTCCTGATTCCATCAAGAAAGCCCAATTCTTGATACCAAGTTTCGGTGATCCAGTTCCCTCAAGAAGCAAATCATCGAATATGAAGATATGATCTTTGCTCATGCCAATGCTTTCCGCTGCCTCAACACTAAGGTCCAGACTCGAATCTGCACAAAGAAGGAATTTGGAACCAGAGTCCTTCAGTTGATAGGCCAATTCTCTAGCAACGAAACTCGGATTGGCACCTGTAAATATTCCACCAGCCATCACGATGCCCATGAAAGCGACGGGGAAGTATAAACTGTTTCCCGAGAACAAGAGCACGCGATCTCCAGGCTTCAAGCCAGTTTTCTGCAATCCTGCTGCCAGACGCTGAGACCAGAGTCTAAATGTTTGCAGGGTAAGATGGTGAGTGTCTGGACGTTCGGCATCGTAAAAAGCAACTTTGTCAGACAAAGTTGAGCTTGGTGGACCGAAGATATACTGCTGGAATGAGCAGTTGTCTAAGGGAACCGTCCACCGTGAGTGAATAGGCATGACGGCTTTCGACCAAGAGGTCAATAACACTCTTATGGGCAAGAAAACCTATTACAGACTTCTACAAAGTCTCGGGCCTTCAAGTATCTGTTGGAAAACACTAGTTCGGGATTCTTTCGCCGTATGCTATTGCCACTAGCCAGACACTTAAGAAATGTAGAATGAAACGAAGAAACGGATCAAAACTTCGATAGCTGGAGAATCAGGTCCTCCATATACCCCAGCAAGCTAGCACTCAAGCTAGTCACGTACATTAGCTTTGCCTCTCGGTTGCAACTGGCACCTCTTTGCGGGGAACTCTGGGAATTGTCCACAATCTACGCAGACCTCGGCAACAGTACCTAGACAAAGATTATTTACCTGATAGAGCAAGTCATGGTTCTGCTATATAACAAAGTTAGTACTCGCCAGAAGCAGTCCATTGGTTTAGTATCATGGGTTTGGTGAGAGCTCAGAAGCTCGAGGAGCCGGACTGGGGAAGCTCCATAATCCAGCTACCTTGCAATGCCATACATAACACCAGTAAAGATTCTCCGCTTCGCACGAGGATTGTAGAGCTATACACATCGCTTGGATCATCCAAGAAGCCAAGAGATTACGAGGACTGACCGGTGGAGATGTTTGCTGATATGGTGAGAGTACTTGCGAATACGCTACCTATCTCTGGAGAGCTATAACCAGAACAAGCGGCGAAAAAGGGGGTGGAATATTTTGTGTCTGAAGAGGTCCCAGATAGAAACGGCTGAAGCTCCGAAGCACCATTCAAACGACCTAGTACAGCACAGCCAGTGAAATTTTGATGAGCAACTGGAGACAACATGAAGGACTCATAGGATGGACGGAATGATCTCACGAACATGATATATGAAACAGGACATCATATCAGCGATGTCTTCTCAGAAACAAGCGCCAGGGTGGTTTTTCGTCAAAGAGTAGGGCACTGCTAGCCTGGATTTACGGATATGTATTGGACATACTACTAGCAAGGAAGACCACCCCGATCACATCTGAGACCTCTCGCTGACAACTAGCAAGGATTTATAGCTAACGTGGTTTATCATCGAGTCGCCCATATCATCGAGTCGCCCACTTTTCCCCACGTTCTACCCTTCTAACTTTGACACGCGTTTTCTCAAACACTACAAATGGAAGTTCAAGCCAAAGAAGCTAGAATCATTCTAGCTATTGAGACTGTTCGTTCATCTAAGACAATAAATACTCGGACTACAGCAAAACTACATGGGGTCCCTAGAACTACACTTAGGGATAGAATGGCTGGCCGAACTCCTCGCGACGAAACACGACCCAATCGTCAAAAGTTGACTATACTAGAAGAGGAGGTGATTTCTTGGAATATACTTGAGCTAGATACCAGATGGTTTGCACCACGGCTAGCTGGTGTGGAAGATATGGCCAATTTTATCCTGGAATCAAGGGGGGCAGGCGCGTCGGCAAGCTCTGGGCCCATCGATTTGTACAACGACAACCAGCCTTTAAGACGCGTCTTAGTCGCGTTTACGATTTCCAAAGGACCTTATGCGAAGATCCTAAGCTAATCGGCGCTTGGTTTCGACTAGTGGAAAACATGAGGGCAAAATACGGGATTTTGGACTGCGACTTCTATAACTTCGACGAGACTAGGTTTATGATGGGTGTAATCTGCGATGGGATGGTTGTTAGCCGCGCAGATCGTCGTGGTAGGGGCAGGGCAGTTCTACCAGGGAATAGGGAATGGGCTACAGCTATTGCCTGTATTGACAGTGAGGCTTGAAGCATTCCTCCATTCTTGGTGGTTCAAGGGAAGAATCATCTTGCGAATTGGTATACCGAAGGTGGCCTCCCACCCAACTGGTTTATCAAACCGACAAGTAATGGATGGACAAACAATGAGACAGGTCTGAAATGGTTAAGACACTTCGATAAACATACTGCTGTTCGTGCAAAGGGGTCATATCGAATGCTGGTATTATATGGGCATGAGAGTCACGAATCGGCCGAGTTCCAAGAGTACTGCAAGGCACACAACATTATAACTCTTGGACTGCCTCCCCACTCGTCTCATATTACCCAGCCACTCGATGTTGGGTGCTTTAGTGTATTAAAGCGGGCGTATGGTCGGCAGATTGAGACGTTTATCAAGGCACATATCAACCATATTACGAAGGTAGAGTTCTTTCTGGCCTTTATAGCAGCATACAAGAGATCAATAACAGCCCAGAACGCTCAGGCTGGATTTCATGGAGCTGGCTTAGTACCTTTCGACCCACAGGCTGTGATTTCAAAGCTTGATGTGAAGTTACGGACTCCAACACCCTCCAGACCCTCTACTGCTAACACCAACCCTTGGGTCTCCTAAACCCCGTCCAATCCAGCTGAAGCTCTTTCACAATCAACCCTTGTTCGAGATTGGATTGCCCGTCACCAAGGAAGCTCCCCAACTCCACTTTTCGAGACGGTTTCTGCGTTGGCAAAGGGTACAGAGAGAATGGCCCATGAAATGACCCTTTCGTCTGCAGAGGTACATACTCTTCGAGCAGCAAACGAAGCCCTAAGCAAGCGTCATAGAGCTAAAAAGGCTCGTATACGTCAAGGTGATGCACTTACTGTAGAGGATGCACAGGATATTATATTACAAAAGGACGTAGATGAGCAGGTACGACGACGTACGTGCGGCGAGGGGTAGTCGTAAAGAGGGGCAACAATCTGGGCGACACTGTGGGATCTGTGGAAAAGCTGGTCACAATGCGCGAACTTGTCAAGAAGCTATAGACATATTTAATTTATCGGATTCCGATTAGATTTAGTTAACTTGATATGTTGTTGAGCTGGAACGGTAATTGCGCTCTGTCACGCTACCACGTGACGCACAGAGTGAACTCGTCCAGTTTGGGACTAGGCTAAGCGAGGCTCCGTGCTAGTTATCAAATACTTTCCATACTATGTAGATTCAGAGGACCTCAAGGCTAATATAACTACGTCTACCCACTTACCTCCTGCGTAACAATAAAGCTGAACCTCAGTCATACTACCCGTAACGCCTATCCTGCTCAAAATATGTTATGGTTGATTTATTGATGTTCAAAGCTCAATGCCAAGGAAAAGTGGGCGACTCGATGATAAACCACGTTATACCAAAAAGAAAACCATAGCACTCTTTATGTCCCCAAATCATGCCAGGCGCCTGCTCTCGCGTAAGACTAAAGACCTCGAACTCTGATGTTTCGTCACTCAATCACCAAGCTTCACTTTACCATCGCATCCCCAACTCATAATCTACCACAGCTTGTCTCTAACCTCCACCAAACCCTCCCTCTCCCCATCTACAACCAGTTAGCACTCTCATCCTTTCCATTTACCCTATTTCACCTCCCCATCTCGCCTGATCCTTTATACAAACTCAAGATCACGCACCTTTCATGCCAGCCTCTTCCTTTCCCCTCCCGGTACTCTGATATATCCAAAGCAACACCGCAAAGATTATCACATACTACAGCGGATTAGCACGGTATTTGATCAAAACCTCTTGTGGGATGTGAAAGCTATCTCAACAACCATGAAAAGCCTATCGTAGGAACAGAAAAGGCACATACAAACAGTGCCACAAGAAAATACGGCATACAGCTCCTCCACAAGGGTCTCTTCTTATGTCTCTCAGCACATATATCTTCATTCTCGAATGATGGAGAGCGAGAATGTCTGCGTGCCTGGCCCTGGGTGTCAAAATGGCCGCTATCGTGGTATGGGAAGGACAGCGTTGTGCTATCGTCGGTGGAGGAGTTTGTTGAGATGGATATATTGCGGCTGTGGGATGGTTTGGGCAGTTTGTGTGGAGTTGCCATTTTAGGTGATCGTTTTTGTCGTCAGGTTGTCGAAACAGGCGGTATGGGCGTGAGAAAAGAATTGAGAATGGCGAACAAGGGAGGTGAGTAAGGGACGGGGGGTGTTTCACGAGCGAGAAGGAGGAGATGCCCTGTGTGACAAGTTGTGCCACGGGGTACGACTTTTTGCCCGAGTATGAGGCTCTGAGAGGTTGTAATGTCCGAACACCGTCTGATCATAGTACACGCGTGTTCCGCTGCAGTGTGGACGCAATTGCGATGATATCTCAAGAACCCTTGCCGTCTTCCTGGCTGCTGGATCGGAATGGACGTCTACTGCACCGAGCCGAGTTGGGGGTATGATCGAAGTTGTGTAACAATTAACATAGCAACCTCTTCTGTCATACGCCCTTATACGAGACAGCGTCAGTCCTTCCGGTGCTCAAGTTGACTAATCAGATCATACAAGTGGAAGGATAACGCCTCCGAATATTGCACTTCAACGGTAATTGACTGAGTGCGTAGCTAGTTCTCACTTTGAGCTACCGCCTCACCACCACAACTGTGGAAACTCATATAAGCACCATGTGCTATTCGAATAGCCAAGTCAATTCCATCTCGGACACCTAATGGCCTGTCTAATAGACAATGCGCACACGAGATTTCCTACCACACCAGCAAGCACATGTTATCTTCAGGGCATAGGTGATAGGCGGTGAGTGGAAATTAGAGAATATATACTACAAAAATGCCACTCATCTTTCTCGAGTGGCCTCTCTTAGATAGGGATTCTACTAAACATGCAAGGTTCAGAAGCATAGCGTAAAGTCTTTAATCGAGAACTTCAAAACATAGCATTATGAGAAGTCTCAAAGACACGGACCAAATTAGTATGCTATTAATAGCCGAATACAGACTCAGACCCATAAGCAACCTCCATCTCTTCCGACGCCAAGATGCGCAACCACTTACGCTGCGTCAGCATGCCAAAGCCAGCACAACGAAGCATCAACCACAAATACCTCTCGCAGCGGACTTCCAGCTCTTTAATCTAAACACTCGTGTTCCTCATTGCCTCCGACAACTCGTAGGTCCCCAACTTCCACTTCGCGACAAACCCGAACGATATGGAGCTGCCTGCACCTTGTCGCGCTGGTAATCCGGATCGTGAATGAGCTTAACCAGGCACTTATCGGCATTTTTCAACTCCACATTATCTCGCATGTAGCTTTCTGTCAACGTTCTGATCCACGGCATCGCCTTCCAATCGATCATAGGAATCTGTTCAATACTTGGAAAACTTATGCTGAAGTAGTGCTTATGCAGCCCGGCGCTCTCCAAGATACCTGGCACGTCATTATAGATCTTGTAGCAACTCGCTGCAATTTCGACGCAGAATTTTGCGGTAGTCAACCGTAGACCTTGATATGCGGAGAGCCTACTCAATAGTCGGTCCATCCAACCGTCTCTTGAGCTTTGGTGCAGTCTCGATTCCCGTGCCTATATTGACGAGGCACGCTAGCTTTCTCCGCTACTACCCAGATTCTACCAATCTCTTTCACAGCTTGCATGGCAGGATTTTTATCAGTGAGGTCACCCTCGCTATATGTCTGAGTCTTGATATCATTTTGCTTGGTTTTTGACGAAGTTTGTGTGCTCGATGGATTTATTGAGCTGCTCCTTGAGAGACATGCATGGCTCCACACCAAGAGTAGTGGTACTATTATTGGGTGTAGCTGTAGAATGAGCTCAAAAAGATGCCGCTGTGAACGTTGCTTGTGCAGTTTCCCATGTCTTACAAGGAAATCGCGACGGAACTTCAGAGTCGTATCTGTATGTTCTCAGTAGGATCGGTTCAGTGCCATTAGTCATGGTCGTAGTAGCCACCACGAATATTTTGTAGCCCTCGGGCAAATGGGCGTCTTTGATGGCTTGTTTAACGCACTCCTCGAGGCTTTTGCATCAAACAGAACTTGCAGTTTTTTCGCTTTGGAACTGGATATCTCTCGCCATATCCTCATAAAGCGAAATACAGAATTCCACACACTGGTTCGTCAGTCAGAAACAGTCTCCCTTTGGCACAGCACTTGAATTTTGCATTATGCCCAGCAATATCGCTATCAAGCCGCCAGTAACTGTCCCGCATATCAGATCAAAGTGGTGATATGGTCAATCGATCTAGGGTGTCTTTCATCTCGCCTGCCACAGGTTGATGATCCATTCTTTTCCTATTACCATTGGTTCCCAGCTTCGCAAACACTATTCATGATCTTCTGTAAGAGGAGTAGAGAAGATGTTTCTCGCACGCCACCACCACCAAGACAGAGTATCTTCAGTGCCTTGTTTGTTTCAGACGAAGCAACCTCCTCTATCTTCACTTTTTTTCAAACCATTCTCCGTATCATCTTGGTCAAAGTCAAGCTCTTGAGAAGGCTCAATCGCGGAAATCCTGCCTTGGGTCAATTTGTAAACACAGCAACGAATCGGACAACGTTCTTTTGAAAGCAAAGGTAGGATGTTCTGGTAGCGGAATGATACCATTACACATACTGGCCTGCACTAGCAGCGGCTGTATGGCACATGCTCCTGCAAACGCCTTAAGAAGAGGAATGCTTCCACGGCACCCGCTCTCCTGGACTGCATACCACTTCACCAACGACATGACTGTACCATCTTCATGTGTTTGAGTGTGACCTTAGGGCTTGTGAGGAAGTCGATGAACAGTGACAGCGCTTTCTGTGAAGCACTTTATGTCTCGACAATAATACACATCGCAGTCTGCAGACATGACTGCACTCACAATGACCAAGCTGCATCTGTCAATTGTACCGACAGCCATTCTTTGCTCACATAAATTCTCCCCAGCTGTAGCCATCAGCACAATTTTGCCATGCTCTTTCCGTGCCTTGGAATCATCAGTTGCAGGCAGTGGCTATTATCAGGAGGAATAAATTGCGACATCATCTGTCTTTTCTCGCAACTCGAGAACGCAGTCTGCTAGACTCGCACCTTCCGCAGCGGGACTTAGAGAGTTGTGAAGCGTTCGTGTATTGAAAGCATTAGCACTTGAGCTGGCAGATCAACTATTGCGTATCTATAATGAAGTTAGGAGTAAGGAGTGGGTGTGGAAGACAAGCGGCTATTTGATGGCCTTCAAATGTGGGGAGGGAGCGAGGGGTAACGGGGTGGTAAAGAGAAATGGCTGTAATGAGAGTCTTCGAATAACTTACGTTCGGTTCCTCGATGACAGATGGCTAACCCTCGGTAATTTCCGGTCTGAATCTATGTAGGAGTTAGTCTATGTCTGTGTAGAGGTCCAAGAGCCAAGGAGGAGAGTTCACCGATGCCTTGTTCTCGTTGAAGCTACTACATGCCAGGTGCGCAGGCGTTGTAGGGGGTCGCTCCGCAAGCACATCGTCCTACGAAACGGAGGGTAAATGCGTCATCCAACCAAGTGTAATTGCTCCAAAACAAGCATCTGCCTGCGGCACTCCTTAGATCCGCATACTTAATGCATTAATCTGCCGTATGCAAGATTTCTATGAGTATATGGTGCGGTAGAGGTGTACTGTTGGCGAGAAATGTCTTGGGTCATCTGCGCAAGCTGAGGGCTTCCCTTCAGTGCTGTGTTTGCGAAGGGTGTGTGTTTGTGAGAAGTGGCAATGAAGAGAAGAATTATTGTGAAGGAGGAAGTAAGAGATGAGAGAGAGGTCGACTCTTATAGCAGGCGCGGTACTCGGCACTAGCCTGTGAGTAAGGAGGCTGAGGGAAAGAACGAACAGGAGCATGAACATCGGCTTCGATGTCCTAGCAACTTGGACCGAAGTAGATAGAAAGCAGAGACTGACAGAGCGTATGAAATGAGATATAATATGCTATTTCTTGATCATCTACAATTGAAGACTTACCTACCTTGGGTACCGTATGTATGAAGTGAGCATGATGGAAAATGGCTCACGCTGCACGCAGATATGCATCTGCATATACCTGTGTGGGCTGAACATAGGGAACACTCGTACGTGTGAGCAAGTAAGCCCAGTCATACCTAAATTCCATATGAAGTCTATGGTCCAAGTTCCTCTACACCCAATACCACCCCTTGAGTGAGAGAAGTAAAGAAGCGTGAGGTAGCCTTAAGTGAATTGAGCTTGTTGCCAAGACTACGGTGGCCGAAGGAAATCGCAGCGGAGCTCCAAGCTGTTGCCGCGTCTGATTTGACTGCCTCATCAACAGCCTTATTGAATACTCGAAACATCACAACTTTGGATTCCTCAACACCCAATCTAACCACTGACAAGGTTTTTAGGCCGTTGCCTCTACTGAATCCTACTCCTGCCGCACGTCTATTCCCCATCGCCATCATGTCTGATGCACAGGTCCTGAAACCCGACAAGGACTTCTCCAAAGATGTTGACAAACAACTCCCAGAAGCCCAAGAGCTGGCAACGGTACATGCAGGAGCTGCCATTACTCATTTCATGATTGCTGATCATGTTTCCGTGCTAGACAAATGTTCAGGCAGCTATTGAGAAGTTGACGGCATTGGAGAAGCAAACAAGACAGGTGAGCGGCGACTCCCCTTGACTTGCCATACATGTCTAAACTTTACCACAGGCCTCTGATCTTGCATCAACCTCTCGAATATTGATCGCCATAGTCACAATCAGCAAAGAGTCCGGAGATTGGAGTCTACTGAACGAACAAGTCCTGCTCCTCTCGAAGAAACATGGCCAACTCAAACAAGCTACAACCAAGATGGTGCAGACCGTTATGGAATTCTTAGAGACGGCACCCAATCTGGAGACAAAGCTATCTACCATTCAGACTCTGCGGACGGTTACAGAAGGAAAGATATTCGTGGAGGTCGAGCGTGCCCGTGTCACCAAGATCCTCTCAGACATTAAGAAGGAGCAGGGCAATCTGAAGCAGGCGACAGATATTCTGTGCGAACTGCAGGTTGAGACTTTTGGATCCATGGAGAGAAGAGAGAAGACCGAATTCATATTGGCACAGGTGGTATTGTGCATAGAGAACGGCGATTGGACACAGGCTGGTATTCTGGCCAGAAAGATCAGTACGAAATACCTGTCGCGGAAACCAGAGCAGACGCTCAAGCAGCTAGAAAAGGATAAGAAGGAGCGGGAAAAGAAGCGTGAAAAGGGAGAGGATGTTCCAGAGCCAATTGAGGACGATGTCACCGACTTGAAGTTAACATTCTACGAGCAGCAGATCACCCTGGCAAAGCACGACGACAAGTACCTGGATGCTTGCAAACACTACCGACAAGTTCTAGATACTGAGGCAGTCGAGGATGATCCTGCAAAATTCCAAGCAGTACGTGCCAACCCTCGTGCACGTTTCGGCGCAAAGCTAATTTGATGACTAGGCATTCCAACGCGTAATCTACTACCTCATCCTCGCTCCCTACGACAACGAGCAATCCGATCTCCTTCACCGTATACACCGAGATGTTAGAAATGTCTGTGTGACACGCGATGCCCAACTGCTCAAGCTGTTCACTATCCCCGAGCTGATGCGCTGGCCTGAAGTATCCAAGATCTTCGGCCCTCACCTCTGTGGAACGGATGTCTTTGATGCTCAGCCTGGTCAATCGGCAGATCTCAAAGCCAACAAGCGATGGGAGGATCTCCGTAAGCGTGTGATTGAACACAACGTCCGTGTTGTTGCTAAATACTACACTCGAATCCAGATGCCACGTCTTACTCAGCTTCTAGACTTGACAGAGGATGAGACCGAGAAGTATATCAGCGATTTGGTTACTGCGAAGACGGTATTTGCCAAGATCGACAGACCTGCACGCATTGTGAACTTCGCGAAGCCTAGAGATGCTGATGATGTCTTAAATGAGTGGAGTGGGAACATGAAGAGCTTGCTGGGTCTGCTGGAGCGCATCGATCATTTGATCACCAAGGAAGAGATGATGGCTCGGATTCAACCTGCGAAGGCCTCGAAGAAGGCTGTAAAGCCGTAAAGCCGAGTTGTTAAAATAGCCCAATCTGTGTTGTACAATATCCTAGATTCTAGATCAATCAACAATCGCAACGGCAATGCTGATCTTACCATGAGCTCTTCTATCCTCTCGCCAGGCTTGATTTTCGGGAATACACTCGGAAATCACATTACCGAGCCGAGTCACATCATTGCTGTTGACCAGAACTATTTACAGTTGCAACTTTCAACACATGTTTTCCCTTCCACGTCTACCTTCTCTCCAAGTCTCATTCAAATTTCCCTATCTCCCATCACTCCGCCGCCTTTACCACACTGCCGGCTCCCCCATCCTCGACACAATGACAAAAGGCACCCCAATTCCAGATGGCAATGCCAAAAAGCTCAAGATCCTCATGCTCCACGGTGCCTTCCTTTCCTCTAATAACCAAGCCCATCTAACAGCAGACCCAGGCTACACACAATCTGGCCCCCTATTCCACGATAAAACACGCTCCCTCGAAAAACTACTTATCAAGTCTCTAAAACCAGTTGTGCCAACCTTCACATACCCAACCGCGCCAATACGGCTCGTGCCAGCAGACATACCGGGTTTCGACCGTGAGAAGGCGGAGACAGATAATCTGGATGCTTGGGGCTGGTGGGTGTGTTCCCTATCCTCGATCTCTCTCCAAAACCGCCGAGGCATCTCTCCGGAGTCGGTATTGGCAGATGGCTGAATAAGCGCAAGGTGCTAAGGAAATCAGAAGCGCGAAACAGGCGGCGATAAATACATCGGCCTAGAACAAGGACTAGACTCGATTGCACAAGCTATAAAAGAAGTAGATGGCATCGACGCCGTAATAGGCTTCTCGCAAGGCGCGGCTGCCGCTATGATGGTCGCCTCCCTCCTCCAACCCTCCCGCTCATCCTTTTTCCCTGCCCCCAGCGAGGCAAGATTCGGTTTCCCGCCCTCCTGGAACCGTCTCCCAGCTCTGCATCCCAACGGCCTGAAGTTCGCAGTCTCGTATAGTGGATTCATGACGCCGAATGCGATGTATAAGGGATTTTACGAGCCGAAGATCAGCTGTCGGACCCTGCATTTTATAGGGAGTTTGGATAGTGTTGTTGAGGAGAGCAGATGTTTGGCGCTAATGGGTGCTTGTGAGGAGGCAATGGCAACCAAAGTGGTTCATCCTGGTGGGCATTTTGTGCCGGTGGGCAAGGAGATGGGTGGCCTTTTGGTGGGGTTTGTGAGGGAATCTATAAAACAGGAAGAGGATGAGAAGGAGAAGAGCGTAGAGGATATGGATGTACCGTTTTGAAGTATGAAGGCGCGTGTATAGAAGGACTAGTTCGCAAGGTTGGGGAGGCAAAGACTAATGGTTGATGGCTCACGAGGGCCATAATTAGACGGCTAGATTTGTAGACAGCTAGGAATTTAAGACACATAGAATAGTATATACATGAAAAACAGTCGCCTGTGGAATAGCTTATTTTTCTAAAGGATATTTATTGACTCCCTTGAAGTTCAACTAAATACCCTGAACTTCAGCGTCATCAGTCACGAAACCTGCACCGCGTACTTCATCACAAAAAAGCACCAAATTTCAACGCTCTCTACTAACAAATCCATCAAAGTCGGCGGGGTTTGACTTGCTTAAATGTGTATACCAAGTCAACAAGCTCGCTACACCTCGCTTAACCCCTTTACCCTCTTTTCACTCTTCGCCAAAGCTCCCCCTTTAATCCACTCATCCACATCTCCGTCCTCCCCAAACACCCTCTATTCTCCACCACCCTCCTCATCAAGAAATTAACACACTCCTGTACACTCCCCCAACACAAACACTTGAACGCCCTGGGCCCTACCCCTTTCCCCAGTAAGCGCTCTTGCACTAACCCACAACTAATCTCATCAGCCATCCCCTGCAACTGTCCAATTTCCATCTTTATCGTTGGGAGATTCTGCTCTAGACGGATTTTCCAAGTATTGTAGCCACGGGCGACGCTGTTGGCATTATGTGAGGCGAGCATCAATTGCACATTTGGAAACCCCTCAACACCAGGAAACTCTCTCTTCACCAACCTATCAACAATCCCGTCGTAAGCCCTGTGCGTATCTTCGATCTTATCATGGATTAGGTCCCGTCGCTCAACAGCAATATACGCACCCCTAACCAACTTAACTCCCAGAGTCCACCCTTCCCCCTGCGCTACTCTCAAATGGCGCGCCAGAACTTCAGGCGTGAATTTGAGATACGCTTGGTACGTGTTATACACCATCGCATCGGAAGCTGTGTTATACGACTTCATGAGATCCAGTGTCCAGGCGTCGATAGTGGGCTGGAAGATCTGCTGCTCGGCGTCGATCCAGACGCGTGTGTTTTGTTTGCGGGCTTGGGCGAGGATTTCTGAAAGGGAAGAGGACATTAGTGCGGGTGGGGGCTGATTATGGGCGAGTGCTTCTGTGACATCTGGTCCTGCGCCTGTGAATCTGGGCATATTAGCGAGGAAAAGTAAGGAGGGGAGTGTGGATGGTACTTGACTGCAAGGAAGTCTCCGCGACCGAGCATGGATAGGGTTCGTAGAGTCCCTTCTTTCCAGTCTAGTATTGCTTGCTCGGATGCCGATGTGGTTTTGATTTTGGTGGATTCTGAGGAAGCTGTTGTGGATTGGCCGACGATTGTTTCTGTGAAGGAGTTAGTGGGTGTGATATCTTAATAGTATCGATACATAACGCTAAAATCGGCCAATACTACTTATGTATAAAGCACAACTCAATGATAATATCAACGGGAAACATCAACAGAGCCACAAAACCACCCGACCCACTTCCTCCCCCATACGATACAACCAGCACCCAAGATTACACTCTCATTCAAAATACCTTTAGCATACCCCAAAATGACCCCATGAAACCCCATCCCCTTCACATCCACGATCGTCTCCCTAACTTCCCACTCATTTTCCCCAGCACAGAAGTGATCGTAAAACAACTTCCTCACCACAAATCTAAGAACCGGGTTCCGGTCGGGGTTCAGCAAGAAGGCGTCCTTATGGTATATGGCGGCTAGGAGTGGAAGACTGAGGTTGACAAGATGCGGGGAGGAGAGGACGTAAGTCATCAGTAGAGAGCGGAGGAGTGTTGTTGTTGGGATGATGGATAGAGGTGGAGGATATTTCTTAAATTCAGCATCGATATCTTGTTGGTGGCTGGGAAATCCTTGCTGAACGGGGACTGCGAAGGAGATTTTTTGAGGTGGTGACTTTGTGGTCGTCGAACAGACAGGGACGTGCCGCCGTGATGATGCTGGAGGGGTGATTTGGGGTGATTGAAGAGTGGATTTGGTGGTAGTTGAGCTTATCGAGACATGCCATCGCTGCAGTGATGTCCAGGACGGAGAAGTCACAGGTCTAGCTCTAACTGAGACACACGATCTCAGCGATCTGACTTCCAGTCGCTTCATGATGAGATGATGCTACCAACGAAGTAAGCAGTCACTAGAATCGCAACAATAGTAGTTCTGAAGAAGTGCTTAATTTGGCATTCCGTGAACTGTTCTGAGCTTGACACATCATCTACCCATCTCCCACGTATGGCTTCTGTCGGCACAATGTACCTGCTGTATATAGACTATGCATGCCGAGCTAAAGTAGGAGAAAGTATACCTAAGTGGTGGAGTGATAATTTAATCATTGGTAAGGTTATGGCTCCGTCGTTGATATACTCCGGTATCCCACTTATGTACCTGTGTATGGATGTATGGATGATACCAACATTCGAGATCTCGTGGTAGACATGGCGACACAGCAGGAGTTACAGGGGAAGACACTTGTTACCCAGTCGTGGTATCTGGGAAAACCGAGGAGAGAATTGTTGTCAGCGACGGAACTATCTGTCACTTGACAGTTGATGCTTCATGGAAGCGGCCAGTATTCTGTACACACGTGCCAACAACACCAAAACTCAAAAATCGATAAATCGATGTAAGGTGCTTCCAAAACCTTGCACAACTTGCGCAGATCCCTGATTTGAACCCTATAGAGGGTATTTGAAGTATCAATAAGCAGATATTAAGACGTAGACTCTTTGATTCAGAGGCAGAGATGAAAGCAGCTTTAAAGGAAGAATAGGACCAAATCACAATGCAGCAGATTAGGTATCGTATCTCTGATATACCTAGAAGATGCTCAGAGCTTGTGCGATCAAAAGGATATTTTCTCTGTGAAATAAGTGGTGATTTTCTTGCGCAATTGTAAAGCTAGTGAAGATAATACATTTGTCGCTTTTTGATGATGTTGGCACGTGCGTATCGAATTTTGACACCCACTGTTGCAATCAATAAATCTTGTCAGAATCAAACAGATCAGACTTCTCAGGGGGAGCTATTGTGCAGTATCAGCAATCAATTGATATATTACGAAAGCAGGTAACACATTCATTACAGCTCGGATCGAGTGCCTACTGCTCAAGGCTGAATAGAACCTGAAGTCAATCAATCCTCAGGAAGCGCATGATACCTATTCACAGGCTTTCCACGCCATTGATTAGAGCGGAGGGCCTATCCGCTGTTCCCCTTCCACTTCATACAAGAGCCTACCAAATACTTTCGCATTGGCCATCCATGTGAAGTAGAATTTTCTCTACATCTTGAGCTCTTTCAGGCTCGCATTCTCACCCATTACTTTCATGCTATCCAGCTCCGGGTCGCCTCATTATACCTTCTTGAAGCAGCGGCGAACTTTTGTTCCCTTCAGCGTTTTTGAAGCTCCCCCTTCTTGATGTCCATTCATCGTCTTTCTTCATCAGCATACTAGTTATTACTTTGCCCTCAGCCAGAGTTCTCAGCCAGAGGTCGAAACAAGCCGTACACAGGCCTCTCAACAACCAAACACTACCACAGCTAGTACCATCTGAGTGGCCAGTCGAACGACTGGACTCTCCTTTGAGATGGCAGCGATCAATCCTTCCGCCTTCAGCTGCCCAAAGCATCCAAAAATGGTGTTCACGACACAGAAGACTCTGGACAGGCACATAGATCATTCTCCTGCTCATAGTAGAGACAGATTACTACAGGCTCCTGGTGCTCGTCCTATCATCCCCGTTGGCGCCATCACAAACCCTAGTGCAGACCGACGATGGTCAGCAATTCCGTTGTCTCAACACGAATACATACTTTCTCTACTATCGAGCGAGTGTCACCCGGTGAAAGATCTTCTTCAGAACGGCCACAATCTTCATATAATGACCAAAGAAGATTTGATGGAGCTGCGAAAGTGTCGCGATTGTGGTAGTAAGTTTAATATATTTTGAACAGCTGTCTCATGAACCTCTACTACCTTTTTGGATTATTCCAGAAATCTGCACTCTACATAGCTAATGTTTGTAGCCAATCAAAGACAACATTATTCACGTGCTCGAGAGTGCAATTTTCATCCCGGTCGTAGTACAGGAAACCGCAACCAGCAGGGCTTCATAAAATTCACCTGCTGTGGAAACCCCCCAAGAAGAGGATGTGAAAGTCGCGAGAAACATAATTTTCAGGATTCACCTAGAATGGATGTGATGAGCAGGCTGGCACGCACTCCTATACAGGTTGCAAGGGAGACGAAATACCGTGCAGTTGTTCTGGATTGCGAAATGGTCAGCACTGTCGGAGGAATGAGCGAAGTTGTTATCGTATCAGTCATTGACTACTTTACTGGGAACGTTCTCCTTGACACATACGTCAAACCGAAGAATCGAGTTACTAACTGGGCATCCCGCTGCCACGGAGTCACACCGGATATCTTCAACAATGCTGTACGCAAGTCGCAAGCCTTGGCGGGCTGGTCAGCTGCTCGTCGAGCAATCTGGGATCTCATAGACGATGAAACTATCGTCGTTGGCCACGCTGTGAAGAATGATCTCGATGTGCTTGGAATGATTCACCACCGAATCGTAGACTCAGCTATCTTGACCCGATATGCAACAGGAGGCTACAATTCTTTTGGTCTGGATCGTCTAGTCAAAGACTTTCTCGATATTGATTTCCGCACCAATCCTGGAGGTATTCACAATTGTATGGAAGATGTCATAGCCACACGTGAGGTTAGTAGCTCTGTCAAATTTCATCACGTGGCCTTTGGTGTTTCTTTTCTGTTATGTGCCCTATCTGACCTGAATTGACCTTCTGATACGATGCTATGTCTGACATGTGCTGACATATGCTAGGTCGTCCTATTTTGTACCCGGAAAAAGACTGAGCTAGGTGCTTGGGCCAATTTGCGTATCCAAGAACACAATCTCAAGGTGGAACAGGAGAGAATCAAGCGCGAAAGGGCAAAGAAAAACGAGGACGAGAAGAGCAAGAAGCAGAGAGATGGCAAGGAGGACTCAAATAAGTTCAAGGAAAACGGTCTTGAAGATGATGGCGATATTGATGGCGGGGTTAAGCTCATGAACCGATGAATACCCAGTGATATGCCCAGTTGCTAAGACTTTGGGGAAAATTACGACAGCATCGCGGCTGGCAAACAAAAGTGCAGGAGATAAGCAATATTGCACTATTGGAATGGGAAGACAGGCCGCACCACTAATAGCATGTCTGGACTTGACTCAATCAAAGATCTTCTTGTACAACATACATTCCTTATTATCACAGATCCTCACCTGCATATGGCTGATTCTGTCATTAGAGCTGTAACATTTCAAAATCACCATCAACTCCTTGGTCACTGGTCCAGCACATGTCCATTACATGCCCATTACATGATGCTGTAAATGAATCCTGCCAACATGGACTGGAAGAATGTGTTGAACGCCGTCGGCAACCTCACGCCATGGTCACCCAACTCTGGCACCAAAATGAAATGCACAGTCAAGAGACCTGCAACGCCAACGCTGAAACCATAAAATAATGCGAATTTCATCTTCACGATAGACGAGGGACAGTTCTATCGCCCACCTAGATTTGGCCAGCATGAGGATCAATTTTGAGGGAAGATTAGAAGGATGGATCCTAGAGAGGAAGTAATCGATAGCAGCAGATGAGATACGCGAGAGGAGGACCTACCAAGGAATCACTACGATAAGTGCAAAAAACACTTACTACTCACAATAAGATGTTGGCTGAAAAGCAGAGATGGGACGATGCCGGGGGAGGCAAAAGCCATTCTTGATAAATTGCCGATAGGTCCACCTTTCTCAAAGCATGGAGATTGAGGCTGAGCCAAGTATATATTTTGGTGAGGGATCAGGTGACGATGTTCAACAATGTGCTATCCACTTACTGATCAGCAAGTGCACTATTGATGAACTCTGCTTGACAAGAATGTATTCGAACACTTCAGAAGGGGTTCAGAGTCTAGCACACTGGGGAGCAAGAATACAAAACAAGACAGCTAATTGCTTACTTATAGCTTTTGCGTCTGAAGAACAATGTCGATATCACAGACTGGTCGAAATTTGCATGTCACGAATGAGTATTGGTGTAGACCAGCCTCTGACAACTAAATCAATGTTTAGGTCAGCTGCAGGCTCAGCCCCCATGCGGAGATTAATTTCCAAGCTCACGATGGACAGGGAAAGCGGCAGGAGAATCTCGGTACTGGTTTGATTGTATCACAAGCTGTGAGGTAAACTATATCTCAATAGCTAATCAAGTCGACGGATATGTTTCTCCAATATCGATATAAAAGTCCTTGCGCTGTTCTAATATCAACTTATTAGTATTTTAGTTCTCTAAAAGAGTATAATTTGGATGGATGACAAGGCTTTTTCCTGCCGCTTTTTCTGTCTACAGCGAGCCAGGTCAATAGTGCATATTGGCCATAAATTTGTGTCCCTCTTACAAACCCTTAATCAGGTCTGTTGAAAATGGCCCCTGAACTTTACTACTTGGTAAATGAGCCTAGGGAGTACTGTCAATTTACGCTCATGGTATCAAGTGCTTCTTGAGGGACTCCCACATCAAAATTTCAAAGGGTATCATAAAATTAAAGTAAAAGAAATAGTCTTAAGGTATCCACTGCGTGTACCAACGCCTCGGACGTCCTTTTGCGTTCCCGATAATCAGCTGCTTCGTAAAACTCACAATGGTCACGTTTGTCATCTCGAGGCGAATTCATCAACGCCAGCTCCCCGTACTACCCGCCCACTGACTACCTCCAGCCCAGGCTGGCCATTGATGCTTTCAATACTCCGTATGCCACTGCTGCTGTTGCTGACTATACTTATACTTCTCTCCGGTCTCGCGCTCTTCTTCTTTCCAAGTGGAATACTGGCAATTCTGGCTCCGAGACCTTTGCTGACTGATCCAGAGGAAGAGCCGTTATCCATACACAAACTCTCTACAAAAGCTTGCGGGAAAAGACCCCACTTGCCTTTACTCGTTTGTCCGCTCCAGCACCACTGATCCTGAAACGCATATCCTATACAAGTGATCTTCTCCCCTTTCTTGAAGCTTAACCAGCCACCTTCTTTGGTATCCTTGGGCTTGAAATCCCATTTTGCGAAGGCGACCAAGCTATTCTGAGCATTCATAAGAACGTCTTCCGGGCCTGGCAGGTCGAGTGTGATGCTAGAAGCGGGGAAAATACCACGATCGCCGTCGTGGTATCCTCTACACCACTGACCACCGAATTTTTCTGGAAACGTGACTCCGACAATGCGAGCTCCGGCTGCAAAGTGCAAAATGGGTTCTCCTGCTGCATCACGCGATTTGGGATGAGTTATTTTGAAGTGATTGGACATGGTCGCATGGGCTATTGGTCTGCTATATACTTTAGACGATATCTCCGACATGTTATACTGTGTAGTCTTGGTGTGGGGAACGGCAAAGTGTACGTCGAAGTCCACTGTATGCGCTGGTTGAACACCGTAGAGAACATGGAGGCCAGCAATGGGCGACATCGGTTGTGGGTGTTTAGCCAAGTGACGGATGAGTAAAGCAGCGGAAAAGAAGAGTGTCGCGTCATGAGGCTCCAACGTTCTCTTTTCCTCGATACAGAAGATGCATGCGTAGTATGGCTCTTCGTGGGAAGAGGTTTTGACGTGGCACTTGGACAGAAATCTTTGGCGATACCGTATACCACCACTTCCCTGGATTCCTGTTCCAGTCACTAGGCGTGGTTAGCATAGCGAGCTCTACTGCTGATTGCTGGGACTGAAGTGACTTACCATCCATCTTTGCGTCATTCTCTATGGCTTGCCAATTGGTCTCATAGGCGCATTTTGGACACTTAGCGGAGATCATAGAACTGAAATTTCCCGCAGGACGCTTCACCTGCTTGTAAGTGGTCGCACCCTTCATGAACATCTTGGCACCTTCACAGAACCCACCGAACTTGTAGAACGAGCTATCATGGCGCATCTGGTGATCGATGGACTTTACGGACGCTGCTGGAGTCACCGTGTTGCCCTCGTGCACAAGCATTTTGCCGTCATCATGGTCAATACCATTCACAGCCTCAATTCCAGGCTCAACTCCCTTACCAAAATCTGGTAGCTGGAGCGTAGTTGCTAGATTATCAGACCTACGGTGCGTACTTCGAGGGGGGCTTAGTGGCTCCACTGCACCAAGCCCGAAGATCGAGTCTTGGCTCGCCTGGCTATCATTTCTTTGTAGTATTCCAACTCCGGGTTGACTCTGTATCATTGAGCTAGTTCTTGAACCCCGCGATGCTTGCCCCTGACTCCTCTGCCTTGTCATAAGTACTTCGTAGCCGCTACCGCTGATTCTCGTCTCCTGGCATAAGTTAGGACTCATTGGCGAGACTGGACCTCCACATAAAGGTGAATTCCACGATGTGCCTGGCTTGGCGACAGGACCACCGTCGCTCGACAACATGATGTTTTTAAGCTCATTCTGAAAGTTGATCTTAGACCGCCGTCGCTTCTCTAGGAACTCTTCATTCGCGTTGAGTCGGAATTTGACTACCTCTCTCTGATGCCTAATTTCTCTCGATATAGGACCATCAGGTTTAGTAGATGGGGAAACATCCCGAGGCGAGCCCCTGACTGTTGAGCTAATTGAGAACTTCGTTGGAGAGCCATATCCAAATTGCGTGTCTAGGGTCGGGCTATCCTCCAGCGACCACGGGTTGGGAGGTTTGGGCGGTTCCGGCTTCTTCGAAACTTCGGCTGATCGGCTGAGTTCCTTTGGCGTACTTGAGAGTAACGAAGTCCGATTTTCTATAGCTTGTGGGACAGGTTTTCTAGTAAAGCTTATGCGCTTCGTATTTAATCTGTTGCTATCCACGTCTTCCTCCAGCCTTGAAGTCGGACGCTTCTCTTGCAGTATTCGGTCTCTTATCCTTTTAAATATTCTCAAACAAACTATGGCGCATTCGTGCAAAGACTGCTCCAGCTTCGTGAAAGGAGCCTTGTCGAATATGTACTCCTCATCTTCGTCATAGTCCGGGCAGTCATTTATACCGTCGATGATTTTAATGCGAAGCTCCTTCAACTGCTCAGCACTAATTTCTGCAGTTCTGTTAGATGTATGCTCTCTGTGAGTAGCCTATAACCTACCATCGTGAAGTAGGGCTGCTGAGAAGGAAAGCCCACAAGATCCCAGAACATGTTTGTATGCATCGCCAATGTCGCGTGAACACTCCTCGCTGACAGACTGAAGACTTCTCGCAGTCTCGGCAATTTGAAGGGTTTGCTCTTCTGGTGCCGAAGTTGTAGCTTTCGAGACTCTCTTCGCTAGTTTAGTTGCTGTATAAAGTGCTTTGATGATGCCCCTGACCGGCGCGATAAAGTCGTCCATTGCGACAGCGATCGTGGCAGTGACGCCTGCAGTGGGGTGAAATCCTACCAAACACCAAATGACAGAATTGGCCAATTACTCCGGTGTAAAATAGACCAAGATGTGTATTTTGCAGAAAGTATCATTCACAGACACTGGTAGATAAAGATGATAAGTTGAGAGTCTTGCGCAAGAGAAATAATACGAATTCAGAGCCAGCCGCAACGTTTCCCAAAGCGTCCTGTCACTCGCCTTGTGATTCAGCAGTGGAACTCGGAAGTTCTGTGTTCTGAAATATTGCCTGCAAGCCATTTGCACCGCCTCTGTCGCAAACGAGATGTGATGCTATCCCCATGGCGGTGAATGGATCTCTACCGAAATCTCTACGAAACATATCTCTTGCTTCAAAGTTACCTGTGAAATTTGTCTACTTAACTTGATGAAAACAACGACTATCATGGTATGTTGAGAATGTAATGATCTTGGAGACGAAATGTGGCTTGAGCTCCAAAATGTGAACCATTCTTCAGCCCTGGAAGTCGATTTCCGGGGCACCTCAGGGTCGCATCAGAACACACAACTCGGTCAGTGGAATGGGACTGCGCGATTATCCACAATCTACATGAATATGCAGGAGGCGTAAGCTCAAGTTTTTGCTGGTCTCGCGATGACTAGAGGCTACCAACTCTCGCGAAAACGTTCATCTGTTCTGACTTTTGCACGTTCCAGCGTCCAAAGCAGTTAGATATGGCGCGAGGCAGGGAGTAATGCAACTAAGCATTTACCGTCTCGAATCATTCGTATTGCTAGCTTGTGTCTATATCACTTTGACGGACAGTCATCTTTGACCTAAGGTCGCGTTACAGTTGTATTAGCATCTCGATTACACTCTGCAACTGGAATTAGTGGACTTTGTGTTGAGCCGACCGCTGAATGACTCAGCAAATAGTCACGTGAATTCGCGACAGCATATAGGAACCTTGTAGCTAGATACTAGAATACCCGACCCCAAATCCCGGACCTCCAAAACGAGGGGAACGGAAGCTGGGCACGCACGATGGAGGAAAAAGCATGCGCCCTCTCGGAGAGATTCTTCCCGGAAATGCAACCGGAAAGCGCCCCGAGGCAGAGCTCCAGGCCCGGATGGATGAGAGGAGAAATGCCAGAGGTGACGACCCGGGATGTGGAGGCAGCCCTGTGCCGACCAGGCCCGTGGAAAGCATCAGGCACCGACGGATTGCCCAACGGGTTTCTCCGCGCTTGTGGCCCTCCACTGATCGAAGGAATTCGGAGAGTCGCCATAGCTAGCCTGGCTCCTGACATTATCCCAAAGCTTTCAAGAAAGCTAGAGTGGTAGTGCTGCGGAAACCAGGAAAAACGAAACACCGGCTCAGCTCACCAGGCGGGTGGAGACCTATCTCTCTCCTGAGCTGCGTGGGGAGAGTCGTGGAAGCTATCGTGATGAGAAAGATGACACAGATGGCAGAGAAAGCGGATATACTCCCCCCTGAACAGATGGGAAACAGGGCGGGGAGATCAACAGAACTGGCGGCCAGGTTCGCCACGGAGACGGTACGGGCCTCGTGGGAAAAGAACCTTATTTGCTCGATGCTCCAACTGGATCTTAAAGGTGCTTTCGACCGTGTCCACCACGGGTGGTTGCTTGCAACCCTAGAAGACCAGGGATGGCCGACGTGGGTGACTCGATGGGTGGCATCGTTCCTAACTGACCGAGCAGCCACCCTGAATTTCGATGACTGGGAGTCGGATCCTATAGGGGTGCCGTCCGGCGTGCTACAAGGCTCACCCTTATCCCCCCCTTTTGTTCATCCTCTACACCACTCCGCTGTTTTGGAAGCTGAGAGATGTCGGCGTGATAGGAACAATGGGGTTTGCAGACGACATGAATCTTCTAGCCATCGGGAAAGGGACGGAGGGCTACTGAACGGCCCTAAAGAAGGGATGGGAAGTGTGCAAAAGCTGGGCAAAGGAACGGGGCATGATGTTTGAGCCTCAAAAGAGCAAGTTGATACACTTCGTCAAGACCATGGCCGGCAACAGCTAGACCTTGACTCTTCACAATGACGTGATCAAGCCGGTAGAGGAGACCAGATTCCTGGGCGTTCGCCTGGACCGGAAGCTCAACTTCACAGCCCACAAGAACCACATCCTGGCCAAGCTGAAGACACAGCGGTTCGCTCTAACACGGATCGCGGCGAAAACATGGGGGCCCTCGCTTCTCAAGGCTAGAGACGTCTACGTCGCGGTCATCCGGAGCGTACTAACATACGCCGCGTCTACTTTTGCGACACCGGCGAACACTCTCGGAGGAAAGCAAGGGAGGGGCTCCGACATCGTCTACCAGCTAGGCAAGGAGAAGAACAAATGCCTACGCATTGTAACGGGTGCTTACCGCTCAACCCCAGCAACGTTCTAGAGGCTGAAGCCCACTGCTAACCGATCAATGCAGTCCTAGCCGAGAGGACGGCACCATTCGAGGCCAGAGCCACAGGGGAAGGCGGCAATTGGCCCGGGACGTGGGGCAGGATCAAGGAGTTGATCGCAAAGGCAAAAGGAGGAAGATATGGGCGCGAAGCCCAACTGGCAGAACCCATGAAACATTGGGCGACGTGGACAGAGGGCGCCATCGCGAAGAAGAAATCGGAAGAATGGTGGAAAAGCTTTCACCTACGCGAGGGCGTTCACCAGCGAACACCGAAAGTCGGCCTGCGGTGGGGGACGGCACGCAAGATCTGGGGACAACTCACAAAGCACGAATCCTCCTGCCTTGTGCAAGTGAGGTCCGGGTACATCAGACTCAGCCAATACCTGAGACGAATGCAGGTCCCCGATATCGAACCATGGTGTGCGTGCAGAGGAGGCCGAGCGGTCCAGGAAACGGTCGCTCATATCATCCTGGACTGCGAACTGGTAGAAGACAGGGCCGATCTCCCTCCCCTACGAGGAAGGCGAAATCTAAACGAGGCTCTGGAAGATCCCAAACGATGCCCCAGCATCAAGGGGCTTTTAGCCACGGGACGGCTGCGAGAGTAGCGACCACGTCACTCACCGCTGCCACCACCACATAACTCTGTTCCCGCGCACGGTGCGTTCACTCTTCCCCAACGGAGGCTCCAGCCAGAGAGTCAATTCTGGGCTTTTAGATAGAACAACGAAGGGTTTTTACCGCCTGCCAGGTGGCTTTTCCCTGGGTACACTTAGAGCCTCGGACCATCAGGGTTCGAGATTAGTCATGATCAGCGCACACAGATTCTCTGTAAGACGCTTAATAGAATTTCATTCATTCATTACTAGAATACCATGGCCTTGCCCACCAAACGTTCAATAGGTTATTTGCATTATATTTGAGTTCCGTTTTGCGACTAACACGCATTAGCAACACTTCTCAAATAGTCTACTCGATGCTCTGGATGTATCCGCAGTGCTACTGCGTCAACAAAGCCGTAGGAGTAGCCATCAAACGAACCACTAAGGCCGGCAAGTATAATCGCTAGCTTAGGGCGCATACACGCAGTAGTCCCTCTGCGAGAACAAAAGGTGTTCTGGATAGAGTGCCGAAGCCGGCCTATATAGTCGTGAGTGGACCAGTCTAAGGCCACATATATCTGGCAGGGTATCACGCAGAGCTGCCCTGCCATATCAAAATAGCCTCGTTTAGTTATGCAACCCAAAGGCCTCGTTGATTGAGGCACGTAGTATCTACCCTGTGGGATCAAATCTGTACCCTCCATACTTCAGCTATCTATGTACCTACCATCCGGCGAGCAGTCAAACGGCGCGGCAATATACCCAAAATCTGCTAATCGCACCGCGTTCACGATGCCACATCCATTCTTCGAATAACACATGGTGAGAGAATGCGACTGTCCTGGCAAAACAGCCATCCAAAGCTCAATCTATGAACCTCGTTGCCACATGCAACGATGGCACATCCAGGACCTCGAAAACCTCGAAGCCTTGCTGGCACATAAACAGCGAGCTCTATTCGACCGACATGCGAAGCCTTGCATCTGCAAGCCAACCTTCAAGGGTAATGGATCTCATATGACAGTCGCGGAAATCTTGCTATAAATACAAGACCATTCTGAGCCTCTGTGGGAGCTTTACATCCAGTGGAAAAGCTCTCCTCATGTCAGTTCCACTCCTCAGAGTCTTGATCTCCTAGTTGGTCTCGCTCGTAGACTCACTCCCCAAAGTTGGGCCTCTAGTACCTCTTCTCCAGCTACCTAGAGTATGGCAGAACTGCTATCGCAACACTCTACTCCGACGATATTCCTAGTATCGTCACACCTCTCGTGTCTCCAACACTCATTCCACAAAGTAGAGTCGTCACTCCACCCCTCCACTACCCTTTTCTCCCCCGTGTACTCTCCCTCTGGTCATTCCCAGCTCCCTCCAGGTACTCCGGTCCTATTCTCCCCCATCGGCCTAGGCAAATTTGCCGTGGATCTCTAAAATGATTCGCGAGCAAGCTGATAACTCACGCCAAAACCCCCGAGCTTCTCAGAACACCCCGAGGCACCGTATGTGCGGGACGGTGTACGGGAGAAATTCTAAGCACCGTTGCTCTCTCACTAGCGTAACACCCCAGGCGTCACCTACCCAAGAAGTGTGCGTAATGTTTTGCTGCTCTTCTGCTGGGTAGAGGATATTAAGTAGGATGACATTGACAACAATGCTGCACCAAAACGCGCTTTTAGCTGCTCGTGTTTCTGAGCACGAAGAGCAATTGACAGTAATGACTAAGAGGAAAACACGTGAACGTAAGCGGATCTAGCAACATGGTACTATGTAGTATGGTAAAGCGATAGCCCAGGTGGCCGCTGACGCCTCTGTGGCTGCTGAGCGGTCGAAGGAGGCTCGTGGTAGTGTGACAACACAAACGTTTATCGGTCTTGGCAAGTCATGTTCATGGATGCCTCAGGCATAGTTCAGGGAATGAAAAGATATGAGCTTGTGGAGCGTGGTTTCTGTTCCTGTCTCTTCTTTATCTTTTTTTGTATTTTTCGTACCAGACCTATAAATGGTCTAAGTATATCGATATTCACCCTCTTCGCTTGTTACCACGCTTGCATTCGTGACATTGAGATTGCTGGTCGCTTGTGTCGTTACAGGTAGTAGTGATCAAGAGCCTTACCAGCTCTTCGGCGCTGAAGGAACTGTGAATAGACTGTGCGCAACGCACGAACGTGCAAAAAAGATATAGAGGCATATTCTGAATCAGATGCGAGCATGGCGTACGTAGGCTCCTTGTATAATGACGATTAAATTGAAGTTCTGTAGCATGAGTTGGTCGTGCCAAGTAAAAGTGGCCGGCTCGGTGGTGGTACTTTATGTATGATGCGGACATCACATTAACAGAATTCCGATGGTTGTCCAATGCCCATTGTCTTAAATCAGGTACCCAAACAGTTGTGGGAGAAGCAACTAGACCATCTCTGCTCCTTCAGGAATATCGTCCAGGTTGCCCTCTACCTTAAACTTTTCCACGATTGTGGCCCGTTCACTTAGCATGAGCCTGTCCATCTGCGTTCCAATACTTGCCAGCCCCCTCCATCTTTCGAAGTCTTTCGGATTCCTCTTGTCGCCATCCGCATCTTTGAGATTTTCCCAGTAACCCTTCGAGAATGCGATGAGCGTTGTCATCTCCTGGCGCTCAATGTCATGAACAGCCGAGACGATGGAACCCATCTCCTCCAGCCAGTTGTTTTGCCATGGCTGACCAAGTCATTTGCATTGGTACGTTGAGGACTGATAGCTGATGCGATCAGTCATAGGACCGCCGCGGATGGCATAGACGACTCTCTCGGAAGAGACGAACCAGATTTCATTTCATAACGCAATTTTTATGGGTTGCCCTCGGAGTCTTCTGCGTCGTAATGGCAGACTAGATGGGTCTCAAGGATGTCTGTCTCAAACGAATGATCCGGCTTTGTGTTGGTCTTGAACTCTAGAAGGAATGACATGTCGTGGAGAGTTGTTGTAGTGGTGGTGGTGGTAGTAGCTGGGAAAGGAGGAGTTTTAGGGGAGATTTCTAGGTGTATATAAATTCCTGACGCACTTTGCCTGGCACGAGATCCCGAAGATATAGATAAATTTGAGTCGAGCCTAGAACAAGAAGGTTTCCATGACGTGTAGATCAATCTCGACGCGATATAGACTTTTTATGATCCATTTTAGGAACGCCGGAGGGTTTGTGAACATAGTAGCTATAGTCAAATCTTTGTCACAGCACAACGCTCCCACTTTGCCTTCTATACTCTGTCGAGGGTGTCAAAGGACATGAATCGCTCCTCTTTTAAAAAAAAAATACATTGTAACCTGACATGCCGCGCGAGGCGTAATCGACGCAATGCAATGTTCTCTTTTAAAATAAGAGACCAACGAAATGATTAACCACTCAGCATACCGTTCAGAAGGGTCAAGAGCATAGACTGATGTTGAAAGCGGCAATCTTCCAAAACTATTGCGACATTGCCGTAACCGGTCTCGCATCCTGCTGGCGATTTTCAATCGCAATGTAAGTTGTGCTCAGTTCGAATCACTGGCACGATTGAAGTCATCGATTGTTGCACCCCTTTTTAAGCGGATGCCAAGCCTTTAAGGCGGCAAGGCTTGGCTAACGCCTGTTTAAATGCGCTCCTATTTTGTTACCGCAACACCCAGGCATTTGGAGCAAACAGCTTTGATTCAGCAGACATCGATATACGAAGTTCTTGACGTAAAAGACCGACTGAGGAAACGTAGCAGATCTGTTTCAGTTGCCCTTATGCCTCAATACAGCTACGCCCTTGGACTCCACAGCTAGCTTGCCATGGTAGCATACCTATCGCTCGCAAGGTAAGTTGAAAAGGTAGGTATGCAGCCCTGTGTGTTTAGCAATGTGGCTTCACTAACCTTGCTGCAGTCATGTTTGTGCTTGTTATCCCCCAGATCAACGTGTCCGTCCACAACCTTCGTCTTTTAAACCAAAAACTTCATGCGAGCCGCCAAAACACCTCTCCGACATATATGTTTGAGTGCAGTGGAGGTCGCAGAGAGCTCGGATACATGGATAAAGCCACGACAGGGAAACCATATTTAGACTCACATTTACGCTGTTGGCAGTCCGTCTCGCACACAACTATAATCAGCAGTGTCCTCTGCTCTGCTTGTTACACACCTCGCGGCACAACAGAAAAATCAGCAATAAGAGGACTCATTACTAGACTAGAATACCAAATAATCGAGAAAGTTACTCAAGGGCTCCAATACCATTCACAAGATGTTGTTGGCGATATAAAATGGCCGCCCCATATGTATTTGCACGCCTGCGCCTTTCCAACATAGATAAACAACACATAACGTCATCTCCTTCGAAATCTGTTCAATATGTCGTTTTCAGCAAGAAACCTTTCCACAAAATACCAGAGAAAAGCCCCTATTGGAAATGCTGTGGCTGGGTCATGTACAATTGCTTTTTCTGTGAAGAGATCGTTGCTTGTCTGGGAGTATATTTTGGAACTCTGGGGATGAGACGCATACTCCTGAGATATACTCCTTACTAGCTCTTATTATTGAATCAACTTTCAAGTATACTGAAGCGTACGTATATCGTTCCTGGTTTAGCGATACAGCGGGAAACATGCAATACCGAGGACTCTGGTCTCAATAAGAAATGCTGTGGTACAGGCTGCAGACATAAGAAATGTAATTCTTGCAAGGAACTTCCAGATAAGCACGCATGAGACGATGAGAGTCCATAATCAGCTCTCCACGACTTCACTCCATTGCTAGCTCATTTCGGGATCATTGCTATATTCCGACATGCAAGGAAGATCCTGCGATAGTTCATCTCTCGATCATTCGTTGCCAGAATCAATATAGCCTAATTCTACTACAACACCCGCCCAATGAAGCACCTCAAATTCTCTTGATCATATTGTTATTCATGCTGTCGTTGTGTTGTGTCACCAACTGGACGGTGGTTGGTACTTGGCGACTTCAGTGTAAAGCGATCAACAGCCTTTCACCAGTGCCTCGTCACATCGTCAATTTGGTTCCACTGGAAAATTTTTATTGTTCCTCGTCAACATTTCACCGACTTTCCACGTCTACTTCCTATTGGGTCCAGACTGTTGACTTGCCAGACTCGGCGTGCGTTTCAAGTGAAAAACCGAGGTGACTTCTAGAAATTAATATTGTATATGGCCTGGAACAATTGGAGCATACTGGCGAGGTTACCGGGGAGAAAATGGGTAGCTGCATTCCACACCATATCTACTTTACTTTACTGAGAAGACGGAGCATTTGACACAGAACCGTGATCAAGACAGCAATGCCAATTCCATTACCTTTCGAATGACAAGGTATGGCGAAAAGGGTCAAAATGAAGCCGGAGATTGTAAGTCACGTTGTTGATGGAGATCCAAGCGGTGTTAGACGAATTGCCTCTTGCTGATAACGGCTTTGTGCTGCAAGACAGGTTGATGGCGAGGTACGTAAGATGACATCGAGTTTGTCTCAGCACTAACACGTCAGGTGTATAGAGTATCCAATGCAGTTCCGTTGCGCCGGTTCATTTGTCATTCGCCAAAAGAAGAGTCAACGACCCTGACGTTCATTAACATCTCAGGACAAGCAAACAACAGATTTACTGATTAAGCAATTTCAGCTCAGCCCATGCTCAGCAACGTGTCAACCGGCATCAGACAGGAAGTTGTGCCACGGTTCTATATTCTATTGTACAACATCAAACCTTCCATTGTGCGACGTTGAAACCGATGCTTTGGCTAAAGCTAGGCCATCTTTGTGGCGGTATTTCCGTAAAGCTTGAACGTGTCGACGTGCGTGTTTATGTTAATTTGGCAGGTTGCACAGCAGGCCAGCCCTACTTGGAAGGCGCTTTACATTGTGTTGCGTGTGGTGACGGGCCCTGACAGAATGACGATCGTGTTACACAACATCCATTCCTAGACCACGAGGGCCTGAGACGTCGTCGAAAGTCGCGCTCGAGCAGAGTTCTCTAGGTACTGGCAAGACACAGTGGTATAGATGCGACCATTGAAGCTTACGGTAAGGAGATGGGGAGAAGGACACGCTTTAGCGCAGTGTATCTTTCAGGCTTACCGTCACGATGTACAGAAGGTATATGCAATGAAATGGCAATGAAGAATTTATTGACACAATTGCTTTATTTTGCGCGAGCAACGGACGAAATCTAAAAAGCGGACTCAGAGGTACAACATATGGGTATACACCAGTGAAATCGAACCCGGTTCTCTTACCATTCATTGTTTTAGACACCAATCGTGACATCTTCCTTCAATTCTCGACGATGACCTCCCAAACAAGATAAAATGAGACGTCCCAGACTTCCATCCGTGCTCCAGTACAGGAAAAAAATCGTGAAAATGAGAGAACAAACACTGCTCTTCGGTGATTCGTACAGGAACGGTATAGTGTTCGGATCAAGGCATTGGCCAGCGGAGCCATGCAGCAGGCAAGCGTGGATACCAACAACCGGAGCCGAAAAGAAGACAAACAGATACACTATTGGTCCGACAAAGCTGCCATGTAGAGCAAGGCATGCAAGGCAAAGTTGGTGTGAGAGGTGCCGTAAAAACAGCCGAATAGTGGAACGCCATGATGCAATGCGCAATGCCTGGACAGAAAAAGAGAAGTGTAAATATCGACCTTTGGCGCCAATGTCTTGGAGAAAGAGTCGTGCGGTAGACAATTGGAAAAGAAACGGTGAGGCGTAGATCGATCAGTTCCGGAGACACGGACCAGCAGATGCACAAGGTGAGTTATCGTTTCCTCGACCACCTATCATATTTGTCAGTATTACAAACCTTCATTCGCCGGCGCTGGCTCCGAACAAGGAAGATTGTGCTGAGGCCAACATACTGCTCCAGGCCCTCCTTACTCAGACTTTGTTGCAGCATGGTCTGCAGGTCTTCAACTTGCAGTACTTGCACTCGAAAATGAACCAATGGGGACCAGAATGGCACATTGAACAGACCCATTGGATCAATGTAGACTCAGACTTGAGCAGATTGAAAGAATGGTGGCAGTAATTTGGCACAGCCATGACCTCAGGTTTGCTGTTGATGGGATTGTCGTGCGCGGTGACTGCTGCATCGTTGGGTTAGCCTTTCTCCAAAGTATACAAAGGTAGACTCACAAAGTGATTGGCAATGTGCAGCTGAGCTTGGGCAAGAGGTTCAATCGTTCGAGCGGCAGACCTGAATGTGGTTATGGTTGTGGTTGTTCCAGGATAGTTTGGTGAGTGAAAGTGTCTAGAGGTGGATGATAGTTGCTTTGTTGCAGTTTACAGTGGATAGCTGGCCAGGTAGCAAGATAGCCCCTTGAAGTGAATGATATTCGCTCTGTAGGGTTAGGACTAGATGTTGAAGCTGCGGGGCGGAAGGTGGTTGATAGGTATATTGGGTAAAGCAAGATGTTGATGTCTTTGAACGCTCTGGCCGCGCAGGTTAAAAGGATAATAAGTAGCTCGGTTGTGTTTGATGCAAAGTACTGAAGCAAGGCGTCTTGGGACTTATATCTGTAAGTTGTAGACTGTCCCAATAAGTGGACAGTCGGGTTGCCGCCGAATGGAGGTGAAGGAAAAATAAATACTAACTGTCAAGCTTCGTTGAGAACTGGAATTTGCCTGAAATGGAAGTTTTGTCCATTCCCAAATGAGAAGCTGATAATCTTCTGTGTCTGAACTTCCAAAATTCTGATAGAACGGAAAAGGGATCTAGTTCAAAGGGCAAGTAGCCGCGTCTGGCAGCGGGAGGCCGGACAAGGTGACGGAGGTTTATACTCATGTGGGAAACACTGCATGTCTCTGGCCACATCTGACAGAAATGGAAACATAACTTAACATTAAGGCACCAACCAGGACATGGGTATTTGGACAACCAAGGTTTGCAGAGGGCATTTGATGGCTACGAACTCGTTACCAGGCCAGAGACCCAGCTGGTAGCGGTCTGTAGAACGCTCGCGCATGATCTGATTGGAAGAACGCAGGCCAGACGGAGAATTTTGCTCTTTTATAATAGCAGAAGCCTAAGTTTGAGGTTTATAGGTAGATAGACCCATTGAGAAAGGTTCTATGGAGATGATAGCAATCCAGAGCCGAATATATGGAGCCGGTGGTGAGTTTGCTTACTAGTGACCTCGCGTGGATCCGGGCCGTGACCGTTACTTATATCTCTTTGAGCCGCACGATATATCATATAATAGCTCAGCATCATAGGTACAGCTTTAAGTATGAATGGCCACACTTGTTATTACAGTTAGAAGATTGCTGGCTGTAGCCTCCCGCGGCTGTGTGAAACGCACGTGTAGCTTGTAATCACGACAACTAACGTGGACCTTGCAAATTCAATCCTTCCACTGGTTCTGGCCTGGAGTGCCAAATTGTATAATACGTACGTCGATATCTTCTGGAAGCGGGAGCTCACTGCCGGCTACTCACCCCCCCTCCCCCTCCGCTTGCTTCGCTTGCTTCGCCGGAGGCAATTCAAGTTGTCAGAGAGTTGTGTGACAACATAACGGGTAAGGCTTGACCGACCACAGGACACGTGTAGAATCATTCTGGGACGCCCTGCTTGTATGAATGAAGCTCGTGCCATTTTCCAGAACCGCCGATGTTCGTTCACAAGCGTCAAATTTATTAGAAAGCCGTTGCCAAGTGTGGTCTGGGCTTGTTTTATTAATATATGGCAGGGTGGTGGCAGGGTGATGGCAGGATGGCTGTGGTACAAGGTGGGACGAACCACTTGATAGTGACCTACGAACCACGACGACGATGATGCAGCCATGATTTCCAGACAGACTGAGATCCTGGTTACAATGCAACGCAAGCTAGACTACCGCCGTCCGAAGAGTGAAAGGGAAGGGGAGGCTGGAAACATCCCGGGCAAGGATTTTGACCATACCATACCGTGTTTGATATAGTTCAAGCACCCAGAGTTTGCAGGACACCATCTGGGAGTCTGTAAGTGGTCAGAAGTATAATAGCGAAGTTAAAGGGGCTATAGCATAGACATTCTCAGAACCAGAGTGCCCCTCTACCATGATGCGATCTGTGCTGCACTTCGTTGTACGTGAGACAGTGGCTGGAAGTTTGTTCCTACGTTGCGTAGCTTTTCGTGTGCAGCTAACCACTCACACCGTGTATGGCACCCATAGAATGCGCTTTCTATGCCATGTTGATCAATATCTACCCTGTAAACCAGCAAATTGGGCTTTTGGTACCGTTCTTCCAGCTTGACCTGCGGCATCGTTTAGACATGTGTTTGGGAAGATGCCTCTGAAAGAGCTGCAGGTGTCTACGGAACTCAGTATCTGACGGGGAGCTCATTCAATTGCTCGTCTTGTCCTGAATACTTCCGGTCCATGGCGCGTCAGTATACTAGGGCACGAAGAACAAGCAAATATATTCATGTGATTGAGGGGTAAGTTGCAGGAGGCGCCAGATCATAGTAGCATCTATTAGCACTTGCTCCCGTGACGTAGACTCGGCTGTCCTTGGCGCTGCTTTGATCGACTGGTCAGATTGAGCCCCTGGAGAGTGTATTCTTCGTCTAAGAGAGAGAAAGTCACCATTCACACAAGTGAGTTCTGTCAGGATTCCTCTCCCAAAGCATGGAGCGAGCGTGGAGCAATGCGCTCGATTTCAAAAAGGCCTGATGCACGCCAGGATGCTCTTAATAGCTCGCAAGATCCTTGTAAACATGTGGCAGCAGAACGACTTCTGGAACGATGCCCGAGGACTCTGCGAATCAGATGACTAACAATTTGAACCAAATTGAGTCAAACTCTTGTTCGTCTGATGAACTCACTCTTACTCTGCAGATAAAATATTCTACCCCGATGAGATTATTGAGTATTTTCTTATCTATCGAATCAACTACCATGGCATATGCAGAAGTCTGCATAATGCTCATTATATATCTCCTGGTGAAGTGGAACACACCCGTTTGATGCCCAGAGAGCTGCAATCGCAATCTCACCGGTTAACTGATAGAATCGAGCTCCATATAGCTGGCTGACAAGGAACGATGACTGTTATGATCAGAAGATGCGGTCACTAGGATGCCAAATACTCAGCAAAAAGCAACTCGGCAGGATGAGCGACCGTTTGACGTTTTGGATGATGTATACAAATCAGGCGCCTATCTCGTATATCAGCCAACAAATAAGCTGCTTCATTGTGCCCAGGATCACAATTCAAGATTAGGAAAAGCAAGTCGCCTATCCATGCTTTTCCCCTAGGAATTGATAGCTGCATAGACAGGCTTCCAACATTAGGTATTCGTTGTTTGAGGCTAGCTGTAGCTTAACCGTATCAAGACCTGCCCGGAAGACGCCATCCTAGGTAGGCGGCTGTCCTTGATCAGGATAGCTGGTCATTGCCAGAGGAGCATGACATTTGACAACTATGAATATACTGCTCGGGACACACCGAACCAATAGGAGATCGACAACGTGGTTACTGGCTGAACAAGACCATTGCTACAAGTCTGGGAGATCTCCACGACAGGGACAGCGTAATGGTACTCGTATGTTGAAACTTCTCCACGAGGTGAATATATGCTTACGAAATGGATGTACTCATACGAGTGAGCTGCTAGATGTTCAATGTTTTACGGGATTTCTTCTATTCAGTGTTCAAGAATAATAATAAAAACATGTCTTTCGTGCCATATAGACTGATTATCTAGCATAGCACCTCAGAACCTGATCAGGAGCATCGAGAATACCCTATCCGCTCATCCGCTCATGCTTGAAGGTCATGAGTCTTTCAGTTCGCATGAAGGAGTGCAACACCCTAGTCATGATTATCCACTAGAGAAACGATCAAACCTGCGCTAAGCAAGTAGCTCAACAACTCAGCAAGAACATGTGTAGACAGTGTGAGAAGACAACTACTAACGCACAGGGGTGCAGGTATCCATGTCACAGGGGCCAGCTCCCTTTTCCAAACAACATCAATCCACGAAAACATCAACATTATGGATCCATCAACATCTCCTCGCTCTCCTCAATGGCGCGAACCTAATGATGTCAAACGCGCTCGTTTTTGATGCACATGACAAGAAAAATAATTTAGCCTCTCTCGGAGAAATCTGTCGCTAGCCTAATATCAACCTTCTATCTTCTATTGCACCTCCAAGCTTGAAAATGTGGGACTTGTCAATGCATCTGCTTTCACACCAAAAGACCCATCCCATCACGTGGTGGAACTGGAAATGTTCATCAGCTACACCGCCTGGTGAGTAGCAATCCTTTTTTGCATACCCCGACTAGAAGAATAGAAATGGCTTCAGGATCAAGTTTTGGAACTTGATCATCGAAGATTTGACTTTTTGTTGATATGTCAGATAACACATCATTGCATTAATTACTTGCGTCAAGTAATTATGTGCCATGGCGATATAACTCCCATCGCATTTGAATGGATATCAAGCACTTCGGGATACATAGTTCATCGCACAACCAAGCACCAATGCAGGAATTTTGACGCCATTTATGAATGGGCCCAGAGGAGGGATGCGACCGGGTTATCTTCGGATGGAAATGTAACGGTTGTGTATAAAACACCTGCTGGCTCATACTGGCGTTGGGTAGAGTGGCCTGGCTCTCGTCGAGATGGAGCGGTATGGGGCGTTCGGTAGGTGTGTTCGGAATTACTTCTTGCAATAGGAATTGCACTTTGTTACGGTTACGATTGCGATGCAATCGTTAGGCTACTAGCGCGAATTATCGGATACCGGCTAGTCTTCGGCATAAACCACATCAACACGGATATGCAAGGCTAACGAGCCGAGCCAGCCTTCCGAGTATAGATATGCATTCTCACATCTCGTCCAACTCTTCAACTCTCGTGCACAATGTGCTTGTCCGTCATAGTTGACATGGTCAATGAGGAATGTTTTTAGACGTGACAGCATACATGCTGTAAATCGGTGCCGTTGTCTTACCACTGACTATTTGGTACTCATACCTACTGTAGAACTTGACTAGGAATCCCTCCCTGCTCGCTCAGTCATAAAGTGTTGTGATCTGAGACGTCGACATATATAAAGCCTGCTGGCCAAATCATTCGAGCTCCTATGGATTTGCTCGCTATTTATGGATATGTAATGGAGCCACATCTCAAATATCAATACCGTAGTCTGCTATGCTGAAGTGATGGGCTTCAAATTGCCCTGTCACCTCTGTTAATTGCTTGGAGCGTGGCTCCAATTTTCGAGCATGTGTACGGTCAGCACTCAAACTCCTGCCACTAAAATCTAGCTTATATACATGAATACATGGTTGTTACTTTTTGTCCTTAGTAGAGACGCTTCACAATGAGTGACAACATCAATTAGCAAAAGATCTTTCTCAAGATGCGTTCATCAGGAATCGCCCCGCCGTGCACGTGCCACTAAACAGTGGTGATGACGATGGGGGTTGGATTTGAAATACAAAATGTCCTTCGGTGAAGTACTGCTTTGCCTCTTCTACATTTTTTTTTCACTCATTCCATAGAATAGACCAATACTCAAATACCTACATCTAATCACCAGTAAAGTGAATCATTCAATTGAGCACCTGAGAGAGCACGGCTAACAAACTTGAAGCAAACGAAATCGCAAAAATGGTTGACCAAGGGTTCCCCCAAGAAGGCAAGCGGTTCGAACCAAAGAACATGCTCTTCCGCTACCTTGGTGACACTGGTCTCAAGGTCTCGGTCCTCGGACTAGGAGGCTGGCTCACCTACGGAAGTGATGGTGGCGTGAAGGAAGTCGAGCAAACGGCTGCTTGTCTGCAAGAGGCTTGGGATCACGGCATCAACTTCTTCGATACCGCCGAAGTGTACGCTGAAGGTAAATCCGAAATCATCATGGGTAAGGCCCTAAAGAAGTGTGGTTTTGAGAGGGATGATTATGTTCTCACGACAAAGCTTCACTTTGGTGATGGTATGTCTGTTCTTGAGTTTGAGAGTGGGGAGAAATATTGACAGTGGATAGGTAATAGCTTCCCGAATAACCATGGACTGTCAAGAAAGCATATCGTTGAGGGTATGAAGCGTTCGCTCGCACGTCTCGACCTTAACAGCGTCGACATTGTCTACGCCCATCGCTCTGACTTCTGGTCCACGCCCATGGAAGAGACTGTCCGAGCTTTCAACACCATCATTGAGCATGGCCATGCTCACTACTGGGGCACTTCCGAGTGGAGTGCCTTCGAGATCGAACACGCCCAGCATGTAGCCACTCGTCTTGGCCTCATCGGCCCAGTTGTCGAACAGCCACAATACAACATGTTCGTTCGTGAGCGCTTCGAGAAGGAATACGCACCTCTCTACAAGCTATACAACTACGGCACCACTATCTGGAGTCCGCTCTACCAAGGTATCCTGACTGGAAAGTACAACGACGGGATCCCTGAGGATTCTCGCTACGGCAAGATCTCCAAGGCCGAGGCCTCAAAATTCGAGACGCAGAACACGAAAGCTCAGATTGAGAAGGTCCGCTCGTTGACGAAGGTTGCTGAGAAGCTTGGTGGTAGTGTTGGCTCGCTTGCTCTAGCGTGGTTGATCAAGAACCCTCACATGTCGTGTGCGATCCTCGGAGCGACGAAGGCGGAACAGATCACGGAGAACGTCAAGTGCTTGGAGTTATTGCCAAAGCTGACTGATGAGGTAATGGAGGATATTGAGAAGATTCTAGATAACAGCCCTGGCAAGCCTAATCAGGCACCTGCTAGTCGTACTCCTATGACGCTGAACAAGGCACTTCTTGATCTTAAAGTCAGAGATATTTGAGGGTCTAGAAGTGCATCTATAACATAGAAGTAGACTTGCCATCAATTTACGTAAATGCAAGCTTTTAACACATACGCCTTCAAGCCTGGCCTCAGAACTTAACTATTTTATCTGTGAATATATTCATTATGCATGATGTAAGACTGCGGAAGACTGGGCAGGAAAAGCGTCGAAAATTCAAGAAGTGTATGAGGGAGCTACACTCACCAAAGCTGCAGATGCAGCCGACAGCTCAAATAAAGTCCTGTCCTCTACATTGCGAGACGAGGCTGGATCGATCCATTTGGGGCCTAACGATGCCAGCGGCTATGATCTTACATGCGTTATTTTGGCACCAACTATGATTCCTTGCACTCGTCCCACGTACCGGTAAGTATGAGTTATTACCAAATTACTGATACACGTGGTTGAATACTGCAAGAATGAGTCCTATCAGAACGCATACTCTATTTTAATGGCTATAAGACATCACGGGAATGCGATGCCGTGAAATGGTGTGAAGGTACATTCGAGCAGAGGAGCGAACACAACGACGAGAGACGTCGCTACATAAAGTTGCCTGCTTCACGGTACCATAAGGGGGTGAGAATGCCATCTGAGCAGGACCAGTGCCAAACCTCCGGGTCCGAACATCGGGGGAAATTAGTTGAAGAGTACACATACTCTAGGCTTTCGCATTCTTCCGATAAGCTGGCTGCGATATCAGAATTGGCTACAAGATTTCAAGTTGGAATGCCGGATACGACATAAATGACCGGTCTTTGAAAGGAAGATCCGATTTCTCTCGCGTGGCGCGTTAGTGATAGAGATTCATTAAGCGCGCGCACTACGTAGTTAGATACATCAATCATAGCCTTGGACATCGATTGATGGGCCTGTCATTTTCCATTCTTGTGGCCTTGGCCATAGGAATATGCATGCTGAGGTTGTTTCGTGAGACAAAACTGAAAGACGACTTGGAGTTCGTGGTCCATTCTCAACGTTCAAAAGCAGGTCCGTCGCCGCGAACACGAATGGCGTTCGAGATCTTCTTGAGCTACTTGGAGACCTGCAGTTCAATCTTGATGTATCTTAGGATGACGGCGAGGGATATGTATTGTTTGCCGTGGTAACAAATACGATGATTACAGCGAGCTTAGTAATACGCGCGAAGCCAGATCAACCAGAGACTTATGTCAGGATTAGCTACAATAATGCTTACATATATTCCGCAGAGGCTCCCGAATGAGAGGAGTCGTTTATAGGCACGACGATCCAGCTTCTGTAGCCATATATGCAAGGGATTGCAGGTTATGGAAATGTTGCAGCTCTAACCTTTCTGTGACTATAGGAGCGTAAAATAAGGCATAGGCCCGAAACGATACCTTAAATCCAGAATTCTCGTTGGTTGCTCTAACATGATGCCGGAGAGATAGCTACAGAATTGAAGATCGGACTTGCTTGATGAGGAGGCCAGAATATAGTTTTCTTAGCGTGACCATGAGAGGCAATCGACCTACTCCACCCACCAGATATCAGCTCATCCTACTTTCGCCCTCTGGCACTACACTATATCAAGGACATCTCCATTGCTTGCTGAGGGTTGAGTTGTGACTAGAAAGTCGTAAGTGCGTCGTGGAACACCTGTATCAATAACGATTTCGCGTTGGCTTCGACCCTGACGCGCTATTCGACCAATATCTGAACGCATTGGAGTAGGCAATTCTCCCTTATCCTTTCGGCGACTTGGGGAAAGAGTCGCTTGATATATGACCATCCGGCGTCTGCTTTCAAACACACGCCGCTGGACTTCCGATGATGAATCGCTCGCAAACATGATCTTGAGTTCGACCTTTGGGCACAGACGTATTGAGCAGAAACACATCACGGCTAGTGGGTATCTTGCAACTTCGCTACATACCTACCCTCTCAGCAATGGAGGCTTTATATTGTAAGCCATACTTCGGGAGCAGATTGGTACCGATATCAGACTCCCCTGTCCCACACGGAACCACTCACCCGCACAAGCTGAATTCGGTAACTTCTCTCATAGCTCCACATGTTCTTCGTACCCAAGGTCCGGCGAAGGTACAAAAAAAAAAAAAAAAAAAAAGCCGGATGTTCAACGATATGACGAGCTCTTTGCGCGGCGTGGTCAAGAATTGGAGATCAAGGGACGTACGCTGTTTCCCCATGAATCTTCGAAGCGGAGTACCTTGAAGCGCAGTCCCAAGAGCTTCGCTCATTCTCGAACTCTATGTTAGAAGCTTCACCACAGATAACAATGGAATACAGGATTTCAAGCGCTCGGAGTAGATTCCAGCTATTCTTCATCACTTCGGCGAAAACGGCTATAAAGACCTGAAGATCTGTAGAGAGGTCTTAATATAATGGCTGCGGGGAATGGAAGCAGGCAAACACTATTCACGGACTGTACGTCGAATGTATAGATCAAATAGATAGTGTCAAGGGAAGATATGGGTTCAAGATATGTGTTATTTGACTATAAGAGGTTCCCAAGGAGAGAAAGGTTCTCGAAGAGAATGAGAAAATATATGTACGTTGTATCCACATGATCGGCAGCAGGGTCGAGCTGGTACCTATATAGATAGGAAGACTACGACTCCAATGCGAGCAGGTCTCAACATAGCCAGAGTATGCGACCTAGTAAACATCAGGAAACACCACTCCGAGAAATAGTCACTCGACTCACTATGCTATGAACACGCTTCCATTGCACCCCAGAATTGATCTGACCACAGGCATGAGTCACGCTGTTAGGTAGCCTTCGCGCACACTGTACAATACCAGCTTAGCTCATCACTGATGAAATGCTTGACTATTAAGTGATTTATATGTGAAATCCAGTGGTTCCAGCGGCCTCAGTACGAGTACAGCACCAGAACACTCAAGCTACAATATACGGTGCCTAATATGCCTAATAGGTACCTTGTAGCATGACGGAGTTTTTCGAGTCTACCTCCCTCTTCCGGCAAGCTAACTAAATTTTTGTAATCTGATGATCAGATAAAAATGGGATGTCAATGCTTGATGATGCTTGGGGAAGGTATTTTCATTCGTCCAACCCTTATGCTATGTAACTGCCCCACGATCACTCTTGACTATTGCTTCGCTGTAACTCAAGAGAGTATCGCTCGTAAGAATGCTCATGTCGCTGCCCAGGGAGTTGTGACGCCAACTGTCAAGGTACCTACCTACCGATGCGCTTACCGCCGCAATTGACGGGCTGGTGGCGCGACTGCTGTCTCTCCCACCTACCTAAGCCCGATTGCTACAAGTACAACCAGGTCATCCTGCACAAATGACTCTTCAAGGGTACTCAGGCTCCCATGTAACCCAGACACGGAGTAATATTAACTCTCATCCCACACATGGGAGCACAGAAGACCACGGTCATACAACCTCGATCCCACTGTCATCTTTGCCGCATACTACAAAGTCCTCCAGCAGATATAGAGACAAAGATCCGGACGAACCACTCGACCCCTATTCTGACACCGCTCTTCTACGTCTACACCGCGCACAGGTCAGTGACGACGACTATGACAGCGAGGTTGCGGATCATTTGAGCACCTCTTTCTTCACTACGTCGCTGCAAAAACTCGGAGTGCTGATGTCCAAGGCACCTCTCCTTCTACGATCGGCCCCAGGCTTTGGAACAGGCTCTTATGGTGCAGCAGGCACGTCAGTGGGGGAATCTACGGAAAGCAGTGATAATGATGAGAATACATTCGGTGGACAAAGGAGGGGAAAGGGCAGAAAGAGGGCCAGTCGATGTGCCTTGAGAGGCTCGGAGAGCAGACAGTCAAGTTCTGCCAGCAGATCTAGGGGCTATACAACAGGCAGATATCAAAACGAAGATGATGGAGAAGTAGGTCATTATGGTCTAGATGGCGCATTGAGAGCAAGCGCGAAAAATATACAAGACATCAAGGGCGCTGTTAGAGATGGAGCAAAGATAGAGGAGGAGGAGGACCTTTCAAGTGCAAACACGGCCTCGGACAACAACACCTCCAGTGACGATGAAGACCCTCCAGACAACTCCCCATACTCCCAAGTTCGAGCGTCCGTATCTGCTGTCGACAACACCACCTTGTCCATAAATACCCCGCGGATGTGGATCCTGTCCATGCTATTTGCGATCCTGGGCTCTTCCGCCAACCTTTTTTTTTCGTTGCGATACCCGAGCGTTTCTATTAGTCCTGTTATTGCGCTTTTGCTTGTCCATCCCATGGGGCTGATATGGGATCAGCTACTCAAACGGGCTGATGATCCATCTGAGGAGTTTTTGGACGGTATGAGGAGCCGACCGGAGTTCATCTCTGAACACCAGAATGCTCGTGTGGGCAGCTCTGCGTGCCAGGAGACGAGAGCAGGCACACTGAGAAAGCTGAGGTTGTGGCTTGCTCAGGGAAAGTGGAACGAGAAGGAGCATAGTTGTGTATACATCAGCAGTAATGTGTCATTCGGATTCGCTTTTGCTACAGATGTTATAGTAGAGCAGGTGAAGTTCTACAAACAGGATGTCAGCATTACGTATCAGATGCTGTTGATTCTGTCAACTCAGATCTTGGGATACACGTTCGCTGGACTTGCCCGAAGATTTCTTGTTAGACCAGGAGGCATGATATGGCCAGGAACACTCATGTCAGCAGCCATGTTCACCACGCTTCACAAGGAAGAGAATACCGTTGCAAATGGTTGGAAGATTACCAGATGGAAGTTCTTCTTCGTCGTGTGGTTATCTGCCTTCCTGTTCTACTTCCTACCAGGGCTGTTGTTCCCGGCATTGAGCTACTTCAGCGTCATCACCTGGATTTGGCCAAAAAGCGTGGTGGTTGCAAATCTGTTCGGAGTTGCTTCGGGGCTTGGACTGTTTCCAGTGACTTTCGACTGGGCTCAAATCGCTTACATTGGTTCGCCACTCTTAACACCATTCTGGGCGGCCATGAACGTTGTCGGTGGTCTGGTCATCGTTATGTGGATTATCGCTCCAATCACTTATTACAACAATGTATTTAACTCGTCGTACATGCCGATGTTGTCCTCGTCAGTCTTTGACAACACCGGCAATATCTACAATGTCACCAGGATCTTGACCACAGACTACTTGTTTGACAAAGAGTCATACAAGAACTACAGCCAAGTCTACATGCCCATCACCTATATATTGAGCTACGGGCTACAATTTGCAGGGCTGGCATCGCTGCTCAGTCATACCACGTGTTGGCACGGTAAAGATATCTGGCGGCAGTGGATGAGATCATTGAGTGAGGTGAAGGAACAGTCAAAGCCGGCTTACGAGCCGGTTCCTGGGTCGGTTTCTGCTCCTACAAGTAGTGCAAAGCCTGCAAATGGCCAACCCAGAAAGAGACGTCTCCAAAGGACTGAATCTCAGATGGAGAATATCATCAGCCAGGAGGACGTTCACAACCGATTGATGAAGAGGTACAAAGATGCGCCGTTGAGTTGGTACTTGGCTACCTTTGTGAGCATGACTGCGGTTGGAATATTTGTTTGTGAATAGTAAGTAGTATGCCTTTTGTCGACAGCCTCATTCCTAATTTGTCTAGTTACCCGGTTCATCTTCCCTGGTATGGTCTGCTCCTCGCTCTCGGAATATGCACTATTCTTTTCATCCCAATCGGCATCGTGATGGCCATCACCAACCAACACAGCAGTATCTACTTAATCTGCCAATTAGTCTGTGGTGCCGTCTTCCCAGGTCGACCAGTCGCAAACATGGTCTTCGTCACATACGGCTACATCTCCTCATCCCAAGGCATCAAATTCTCCGCCGATCTCAAACTTGGCCATTACATGAAGATCCCACCCCGTATCCTCTTCACCGTCCAAATGGTCGCCACAATCGTCTCCTCCATCACCCAAATCGGCATCCTAAACTGGATGTTCGTCCATGTTCCAGGCCTCTGCACACCAGAAGCCATCAACGGCTTCACTTGCCCCATCGCACGCGTGCACTTCAATGGTAGTATCCTCTGGGGTGTCGTCGGTCCCGGCGAGTTTTTTGGCCCAAACGCAACATACCACATCCTCGTCTGGGCTTTTCCCATCGGCGCCATCGCCCCCGTGATCCTCTGGCTCTACTGCCGCAACAAGAAGGGCAACATCGTGCGTAAAATCAATCTCCCAGTCCTCTTCGGCAGTCTCAGCTGGATCCCGCCCGCTACAGGCCTCAACTTCTCCGTCTGGGCGCTCGTCTGCTATATCTTCAACTTCGTGATCAAGCGCAGGGCAGGCGCATGGTGGGCGAAATACACGATGACGCTTAGTGCGGCGCTGGACTCCGGGCTGGCGTTCGGACTAGTGGTGGTGTTCTTTGGGTTCGTGTTCCCGGGCTGGATGGATGGGTTCAAGTGGTGGGGGACGGAGGTGTACAAGATGGGTTGTGACTGGCAGGCTTGTCCGTACAACGTGGTGCCGCCGGGCCAGCATTTCGGACCGGATAAATGGTGATTTTTGGATATGGTGTTGGATTGAATCAAATCTTGCATATAGTTGACTACACAAATGACACATAACGAATAATGAAGCAAAAGTCATAGGCCGCCATTTTCCGTTGTTGTGTCAGATCCTTTTAGGCGTACGGTGGCTGGTGGAGTATTGCCATAGATGCAGACGATCATTGGGACGGAGGTGATGGATTGTGCATATAGGTGAGATGGTCGTTTTTGTGTCTTAAGCGCGTGAGATGGAACTATTCCTCTTCTTTTTTCTTCCTTTTTTACTTTTTCTTCTGGTGGGGGGATGGGGGTTGGGGCAAACAACAGCGGAAGAGGTGCGATCAGAAGATGCAAATGTACAGGTCTGAAAGCTGCAAGAGGGTACTGCGATATATGTTTTGTGGCAATTCGAGAGATTGATACTCCAGGTAGTGCCCCAGTGCGTAGGATGTGTCCTACTTTGATAAGGTGATAGCGGAGTTGATTGATTATGCAAGAGCAGAAGAGAGAGGACAGCGGGAAGAAAGTTCCAGGTTCATTGATTGAGAAGAAATGTATAGCTGGTGTTGTGAATCGGTTGAGGGGAGAGAAGATAGGTCGAGTATACAGAGCTTTCAAATCTTGGTGGGTGCCATCAGTATGTCCAAGTCGGAGAAGATGAGAGAGAGAGTTTGTGGATGTTCGTCGAGTGTCGGAGGGTCGTTGATGCACCAGTGTTCTTTGCTTGGTACGTCGTCAAGAGGGAGCTCGAGAATGGAAGCTGCTGTTGGTATCAGTATTATACATCTAGTCTGCAAACCTCAATGTGCATTTCATCTATCATGCATGCTATCTACAATGCATGTTGTTGTGATCAGAGAAGTCTTCACAGGACAAGGGAGGAATCTTAGGGCATAAGTTTGGGAAAAGACATGTATCATTCATTGATATGTGGATATTTTCTGTGTTGTTCATGGATTGACGTGAGAACGCAGCTTGATAATGAGCAAAACTTTATTCTTTCCAGCGTAAATTCTTCTTCCATCATCTCCCTGGAATTCCAGTGTATGTTCTTCTTTGTGCGGCTTGTTGTGAGTGGGTGCTGCGTTTACCTTGGTGCTGTATGCCTAGAGAGCTGAGAGTGGATGACGTTGTCGTTGTAAACCTTAGGCGCTGCCCTTCTTATTCTCCTTGATCCTCTCTTTTACCTCTCTTTCGATGTACGCGGCGCTTTCTACCTTCGTCTATGCTCTAATGCTTCCATCAGCCGCGTAATACATCCCAACGAGCCTTGAGTTTCTCGTCCCTCATCTCCTGACGGTAAGCGTTTACTACCACTGGGCCGGCCGCAACTTTTCCCAGCCCAAGACTAAACACTCCATATGCACCTGCTCTCAGAGAATGACAAGCCAGCGCGGCAGCGCGTCCCCTCAACAGGCAGTTCCCAAAGAATCCGAAACTTGCCGTTGACGAGAGACATGACCTTCAAGTTTGGTTGATAGAACAGGCCTCGCGAAGTAATCTTACAAAGAAGCCTAACAGCCCATCCTTGCCAAGATTGCGCGGCTGACATTTCTTGCTTAGCATTCGACTACACATCTCACAGAGTGCTTTACAGCGTCTTCGCTTTAGTCAACCATCATCTCCCAACACTGCCCATTAAGTCTTCACTATCTTCCTCTCCCTATCCCTTTTAGCACTTATTCGCTCAGTATCCCATTCACATCAACCATGATATGCCTCCTCGCCACGAGAGACAACTTCATACCTATTTCCTCTTCCCCTCCGACAAAAATCTACCTAACATTATCCTATCACTCGGATGCGCCAGCTCTTCAAACAATACGGAGCGATCCCAAAGTTGCTGGTCCGATTCTAGCACTGCCTGATCCTTATATATTAGAGTATGCGGTAACGTGGACTAACTTGCAGCTCAGAGCTCAACCAGATGACATGCTTCGCAATCTTCCACTCCAAGTACTAAGAGCTAGCTCATTTGATGAGGGAACACATTTTCTTTTGTCATGCTTCAGAAACAGTGAGACGGGACGAGCCAAACGGTAACGCTGATGTGAAGATGCAGATGCAGATGGATATATGATAGGTTCGGTTACAATCATGCCAGATTATGTCGTGCCAGAGGGCGACAAGAGAGAATGGGCGCGAGGTATTATCTGTCTGCTGAGTGGCAGGGAAAGGGGGTCATGCGGAATGCGGTACCGTTATTGCTGAGATATGGGCGGGAGAAGGGGCCTGAGGACATGCAAACCGAGTTTAAAGGAAGGAATTAACTCCTTAATCGAGTCCAGATTGTTGGGGCATCTACATTAGGTGGCTCGGTGGCAGAGATCGCGATAGCTCTCCACGAGGACAAATCCACAGTAGTCACCACCTTACGCCGCGCGCCTAAACGCACGAACGGAGAGTCGCTAATTTCCTGGTCGGCCACCGATATACAATACTCGAGATATGCGTCGTCCCGTTCGGTATGTCCAAAATCACCCGAAATACACATATACGCAGGTTCGGAACGACCTACTCGTCAATAGGAGCACTTCGACAATCAAGCGCATGCTCGAGCCGTCTGAAATCCATAGTTGGCGCGCAAAATGACGTCTCAAGCTCACAAAGGGAGTGACACGTAAGAGGTTCCTTTGGGCTAAAGCTCGAGAGAATCGGACCTTGGCCGAGTGGAGGACCTATATGTATTCGGATGAGTGTTCGGCAGAGCATGGGAAGGGCAAAAGTGTGGAATGGATTTCGCAAGGTCTTATTTACAATTACTCGAAGACAACATACCTGATGTCTGGGGACCTGGCCTACAATTCATGCCAGATAATGCTCCGATACATAATACCCACGCGATACGCCTGTTGTTCACCGAAATGGCTATTCCACTTGTCGATTGGCCTCCATATAGCCCCGAATTGAACCCGATCGAACATATCTGGCACCACCGTAAAAAAAAAAAAACAAGTGCTACAGATGCACCGCGAGCTCACCAATATGGGCAAATCAGAGGCTGCTATCGACACTTTACAACAAGCCTTAATAGAGGCCTGGGAAGCCCTCCGGTATAGTCTTATTGTGAGAGGCTAAACCTCGAATAGCTCAAAAGGTTATGGGTTCTGAAATTCAATTAAGAAGTGCATGAGGAATCTGCATAAGGCAGATTCATTCCTTATTTATCTACATGTATAATATCCACCGAATCTTTTAGAGAAGCTGTCTTCTAACAAATGCAAGGAAAAGTATAGAATTGTATGGAATATGAGGTTCTGGGACAATGCCAGTCTGGCCCACTTGGTCTGGAGTCAGTGCAGAGCGAGCGCCTTGGCCAGAGCACCCATATGCGTCCCAACCCTTACACTTATCGAACAAGTTGCGGATAGTATGCCATGATGATGATGATGATATTTATTTTCGTCTTATGAAAACCTTCCAAAGGGTATGAGGACGTGCTTAGCTGGCGCTTTATATAAATGAATACGCCAGAAAACAGGTCGAAAGTTCGGCCTGGAGGGCCTAGTAGGTGACTGTGCTTAGAAATCCACCCCCTCCATATAGGTGGCCACAGATGAGTTCAAAAAGGAGACTGACTCCTAAACTGATTTGTATAAAGCGAAGTCCAAATTGTAACATTTTCCAACGTCCAAATAGGACTAGTTCAACAGCCTAAAAGACTAGATACAAGCTTTTTAAATAAAGGTAACACGTCCAGAGAAATCAAAGTACGAAGAACACAGCTAGCCCTGCCAAAAACAAGACAGTAAAGAAAGTAAAAGAGGGAGAAAAAAAAAGATTTCTTGACATTAGATGCAGATCCCTCCGTAAAATTCGGTGATTTTTAGGAACTTTTCAAACTCTTTTGGGGAGGCCTGTAAGCGGCTCAGATATTCCCAGCCTTCTGACTGGTTGCGAGGGGGCCTTTTGGGTTTGAAGGGCCAGTTCCATAGGTATCGGAATGTCTTGCGACAATGGACCAAATGATCTGGCGTCTTCTTCATGCCACAGCTGCAGTCTAGCACCGCGTCTTCATGCTTGAACTTCGCGTGGTACCTGTCAAAGTCCCCATGTCCTGTGCGTATTGCAAGAAGTCGGTGGAGGATTGAGCGGGGGAGATCAAGCTCTTTTGATGGTTTTACCTCATAAGGAAGGGCCCATTTCCTGTACCTGCCAGAGAGCGTATGCTCAACGTTCGCCCACCATGACGCTATCGCCGTCTTCTTAATGTCCCTAGCAAGACTTCGGATCCCACAGGCTGTAGGTTGAGGTTCTAAATGGTCCTCAGTCCACTTGGGAGACCGTGGATCCGTAGCAATGTTTGCCAACACATCTGCTTCTTCGTTGCCCTCAATGATGCCCATATTCCCTGGGATCCATTTAATCCTTGTATACCTGGCTTGCATAGCGTCTTGAAATTCGTGAAAGCCCACTGTGATGACTCTGAGGCGTTGCCTCTCATGGACCAGATAACTGAGGTGCTATCAATGCACATCCATATTCGTCGATTCTTAAGTATGTCTTCTCCGAGGATCTTTCAGAGTCCCTTCCAAGCGCCAATTGCTTCTGCGTCAAAGACATGTGAGACACTGCAAATGGTTCCCAAGCGATCGAAGATCTTTTGAGCACTCTGGTAGATGGCAAAGCCATATCTCACTCCGCGTTGGCCATTTTTATATTGCTCTGATCCATCAGAGAAAACTGCAACATCTTCTGGGGAGAGAGTGTTCCACCATTCTCTGAACTGCTGTGCAGCCAGGTCCTTTGCAGTTCCCTCTGTGGGGTTTGTCCTGCAACCTAGAGAAAAATGTGGCATCCGTAGCTTCGGTCTAGGGATAGGAGGTAAGAGGCTCCCTAGGCGATGGATCTTGGTAACTAGCTTTCTCTGGCGTGCACTCCTCCGCCTTTGAGTTGTAGGGACTTTAATGCGTTGCGCCAAAGGATGATGCTCATCTACTGTCTGAAGTCGAAGAGCAAAGCGGGCTTTTGCTTCTTCTAACGCTACTTCCGCTGAGGGTAGACCTGAATATCTCATTAAGATAGCCAGCGGGGAGGTCCTCCATACAGGCAGGACCCCACGAACAGCTAGAGTGATGACACTCTATATAGCTTTAACATGACTACCAAGCTTGGTACTAACTTTAGTAGAAGCACCATCCTTCTTATGCCGGGAGGGTTTAGAGCGTCCCGCATACCATGCTTCTATACCATATAGCGCAGAAGAGAGCATGCATGTAGTGACCGCTTTGCGAAGAGAGCTCGCTGGGGGGCCGTCTTTTGCCCTGGCCAAGCTGCGGATATGCTGAGCAACTTGCCTAGCCTTAGCAGTCCTCTCATTAACATGTCGTCGGAACTTAATCTTCCTGTCAAACCAGACTCCTAGTCACCTAAGTGCTGGATGCTGGTCTGCTTTCGGTGCGGTAGTAATTGAGATAATCTCTAGATCCTCACTAACCTTCAAGACTGGGGCTGACGCTCCCTTTACATAGTGAGATGAATCATTTCCAGCTTCTCAGGCGCAAAGAATATCTTGTTATTGTTGCCCCACTGGAGAATTCCCCGGACATCTTGTGCTAGAAGCCTGACGTTCTCCTCTAGGGTGCTGCTTGCTCGGTACAAACATATGTCGACCGCGTATCCGAAACGCAGTGTTGGGTCTTGATTGAGAAGTTCTGCTAGATACAGCATATAAAGAACGGGGGAGAGTGGAGAGCCCTGCGGGGTACCGTGTAGAAGGATAGTATGCCATATCGGGTTGCTGCGGTAATCAAGGCAAAAGGCTAGCACATAAAAGATAATAATTTTTTAAGAATTAAATCACTTAACATGGTTTATCAGCGAGTCGCGGATATCACCTAGTCGCGGAATTTCCTTGGCATAGACTTCAAACATAAATATTAACCCCAATAAAAGTCGTAAATTTCTTATAGATTGAAATCCAAGGAGCTAGAGATATTTTCTTCTATAATACAAGTTCGTGCATTATGGCCTGTTTGACCACAAGTGCCACAGCGCCGTATAGACGGTTTTCCCTCA